>NW_015149193.1:70387-92424 GCF_001465965.1 Polistes dominula | reverse complement strand
TATTTTCTGTGCGACTGCTCTTTTAACCAATTGAGCTATCCAGGGTCCACAGACCAATCCTTCTCACGAATGCCCAATAAGTTTGAGATGAAGGCCCTCGTCACACATATATACATATTTATATAAAACATTAAGTCCTTAAGTGCATGTTGTGTGTAGAGTAAACGTTTAAAAAATGGCAATTTTAACTTAGAAATACCTACTACAATACGTCAACATGAAGAATTAGAAGATGCAAATTTGGTGCATTCGATTCCAAAAAATCCTTGTATGAGTGAAGATGAGTTAGCAAAACAACAGGAAGAGAGCCAACCTACAGCTTCAAAGGGCGTATGCAGTCTGAACATACCAATTGAATTAAAAGAAACAGTGCTGGATCAAAGTTCTGTTTCTAACGGTAATATATATGTATTAAATATTAATTTAATCTAATATATACATAAATATATAAATATTTATATTTATTTATTTATTTACTTATTTATTTTCTTTATTCTTCTATTTTCTTTCTTTTTGAAAAATTGAAAAATTCAAGAAATTAAAATTAAATTATATATAAATGTATACGTAGGATATTAAATCCTTAGGAACATGTTGTGTGTGGTATAAACGCTTTATAAATGGTAATTTTAACATAGAAATACCAATTGCAATACGTCAACATGGAGAATTAGAAGAAAAGAATTTGGTGCGCTTGATTCCTGAAAATCCTTGTATGAGGCAAGATGAGTTAGCCAAACAACTGGAAGAGAGCCAACCTGCAGCTTCAAAAGGCGTAAGCAGTCTGAACATACCAATTGAATTAAAAGAAAAAGTGCAGGACCAAAGTTCTATACCTAACGGTAATATATATATGTATTAAATATTAACATAATCTAATATATATATTTATTAATTTTCTTATTTATTTTCTATTTTCTTCTTTTTTTTTTTTTAAATTGTAAAATACAAGAAGTAAGATTTAATTTATTTATATATTGGATATTATATCCTCAAGTACATGTTGTGTATAATGTAAGCGCTTTAAAAAAGGTATTTTTAACTTAGAAAGATATAATTTAAGAAGACAACATAGAGAATTAGAAGATGAAAAATTGTTGTCTTCTATTCCTGAAACCCCTCGTATGAGTAAAAATGAGTTAGCAAAACAATTAGCAATACGCCAACCGTCTGCTTTAAAAGGCCTAAACAATCTAAAAATACAAAACAATTTAAAAAGAAAAGTGCAGGACCAAGGATCTACTCCTAATAGTAATATATACATATTAAATATTAATGTAATCTAATATATACATATATATATATATTTATTTTCTTTTATCTTAAATTGTTTTTTTTCTATTGTTAAATTCACGAAATGAAATTTAATTTATATATGAAGATGTATATAAATATGTATATAGGGTATTAAATCCTTAAGTACATGTTGCCTGTGGTATAAACGTTTCAAAAGAGGTGATTTTAACTTAGAAAAACGAACTTCACGAAGACCATTTAGAATATGGAAATATGAAGAATTAGTGCGTTTGATCCAAGAAATCCCGCCTATAACTCAAAGGGAGTTGGCAATACAATATGGAATAAGCCAAACTACAGTTCCATCTGTTGTAAACAGTCAGGAAACAGAAAAAAAATTAGAAGGACAACTGCAGGATCAAAGTTCTACACCTAAAAGTAATATAAATATAATAAACATTAATAGAATCTAGTATATATATTTTTTCTTTATCTTTTATCTTCTTTTTTTAAAAATATTGKTAAATCTAAGAAATGAAATTTAAGTTACTTATATAGGATATTATATGTTTAATAAATGTTGTGTATGGTAAAAACGCTTCAAAAGATGTAATTTTACTTAGAATTAGAAAGACCTACTTCGAGAACACTATGTAGAGAATGGGAAGATGAAGAATTAGTGTGTTTGATCCATGAGAACCCTGGTATATCTCATGGGGACATCGCAAAAAAATTGGGAATGAGCAGACGTACAGTTTCAAAGCGCGTTTGCACTCAGGGAATACAAAACTTATTAAAAGATAAAAGGCGTAAGCAAAGTTCTTTAACTAATATATATAAAATAGTAACATATATAATATAATAGAAAGTTTATATGTAATATAATACAATATTTATATATATTTTCTTTTTTTCTATTTTTTTTTTGAAATAATTTTGTAACTTTAGAAATGACATTTAACGAGTGGAAAAATTATATATATATACAGGATTTTTTTATCCTTAAGTACATGTTGTGTGTTGTATAAACGTATTAAGAAAAGTGATTTAATTTCAGAAAGACCTACTACAAGAAGATCACGTAGAGAATGGGAAGATGGAGAATTAGTGCGTTTGCTCTATGAAAAYYCGDATATACCTCACAGGGAGTTGGCAATACAATTGGGAATAAGCCAAACTACACTTCCAACTCGCATAAACAGTCTGGAAATACAAAACAAATTAAAAGAAAGAATGCAAGAAGAAAGTTATGTACCTAATAGTAATATATATATATATTAAATATTAATATACTATAATGCATGTATGTATGTTCATAATGAAAATGTTATTTTCTTTTCGAAAATTTTAAAACATCGGTCAGTTTAAAGGAATTTAAAGAATTGTTTTTTTTATTTTTTTTTTTTAAATATTTTGAAACTTTTATGATCATTGTCAAAGTTTATTTATGATTTTCTTTCTTCAGTATATAATATCATATAAACCGTTGCGAGACACTACAAATAATATTKATTAACGAATACTYGTTTCAAAGAATTCATTTTATATTTTAAGTACTGGATWCATACGATATAGTATACCTTAATTATTTTTTTCTTATCATTTTTCTGAAGAAATATATTTTTTCTAGAATAAAATTTTCTTTTAAAAGTWAYAAAATTGATATTAATTTATTCATAAAACGAATAAATAATTTTTGAATAGAYCAACTGTGTATATAAATTTGAATACATTGTGTATCAATTATTGTTTATAAACAATGATATATAAAATCATTCTATGACACATTTGTGTATATAAATATTTATCTTACTTTATTTTTTTTTTTTGCTATTTTGAATGTAGGTCTTGCTGAACAGCGTTAAAGGACTATTTACTACGGGACAGGATAATATCAAAAATACGTGATATAGACCAGATCCGTTTTGAAAATAAATAAACAATTCATATAAAACGTATAATTATGGAGCTTCTTACAAATGATTAAATACCACATTGACCTAAGCACAGAAATGTAGCTGTAAGACTTACCTGGATCTTAGACGAAGCAGTGTTTTCCTTCTGATAACAGAAATCGACTGCTCCTGATGTCTCTTTTTACGTCACTGGATAAACTGGATTTTATTTCCCTGCATCTCTTTCACTTCTTTTTGATTATTATTTTTTGAGATATCTGAATGGCTGACGCTAAGAACTGTCCGGGGTTACGTGAATTCTCTCAATAATAATTTTGTAAATATGACATTAATGTATTATAAATGGTATAACGTAAAAAATAAGTTTATCATTTATATCATTAGCAAAGAATTTTATATTGTTCATTAATGGTGTATTATTACTTACAGATTGAATTATTACCATGAACATAAGTTTCAATATTAGCTAAATATTTATATCATATACTTTTATTAAATGTTATTACGTTATTACATAAAATATATATTATAATTTTATTGGTTATAAAAAAAAAAACATATTTAAAGAGAAATAAACATGAATGATATAATATACAATATAAGAGTAATATTGATTTCATTAGTAAAGAATCTTATACTGTACTTTTTATGGTGTGTTTTTACTTACAGACTCAAATTTTACCATGTAAACACAAGTTTCAATGAAATATTTATCCAGTTTTCTATATTCATTAGCTCTATTCGACATTACTACATAAAATACAGGGGGGAAAGTCGCCTAGTAGCAGACACATAAGTCTTTTCATTTTTAAATGAAACTTTATTTAATAATTAGTGAATTCAACAAACTATAGAATCAACGTAAAAGTTAAAAAAAAAAATAACTTATATATATATATGTATAGTAAAGTAAAAAAATATACATATATGTGTGTGTACGTGTTTTGTTGAGGTTAAAAAATTTTCAGATTTTCTTTTGCGTATAAATTTTGTTTGTTTTTCACAGAGTTTAAACAATTTCTCAAAAATAATCTCCCCTTCTTTTTTTTTATTTGTTAATTAATATTTTGCAATACGATTTAATTTATATAAATGAATTTGAGTAAAAGTAAAGTAATTTATTTGAATAAAATAAAAATACAAGTGAAATATTTGAAATATATTGTAGAACTCAWATTGCAACGAAATCAATGATAAAACTTTAATAATAATAATAACAATAATAATAATAGTACGAAATGAAAAGATCATTCCGATCGTAATGATTACGCACGTAATCGTAATCTCGATCTAATGTGAGAAATTAAATAGGTGAGGAAGAGAATTCAAGGTAAATCATTATGACGAGTAAAAAGGAAATCCTTCATTTTTTTTTTTTTTCGTTTTATCTGCTTACGTTTCTTTCTTCTTCTTCTTCTTCTTATTTTTTCTTTTCCATTTATCTTTCATCACGAATTAGTTAGATCCTATTAAAGTTTTATAACGTATTTATGTACATACATATTACTATTACTACCACTAATACTACATGTAGTTGCTCATTTGATTTTCATGATTTTTTTTTAAGGTTAAAAAGAAGAATACAAATGGCGACTTCTATTTTCGACGATTACGACAATTGATTTGCATTTTAAGTATTTAAAATAATACAATAAAATGTTTCAATATTATTTTTAATTATTATAATTGTTTGTTAATAATTTTTACATTTTTTGGTTTGTATTTAATATAATAATATTTATTATTAAAAATTAATGTAAATCAAATAAATAATAAATAAAGTAATTAAATTAATTAATGTAAATAAAATAAATAATTAAAAATAAAATTTATAAGAGAATAAATAATAAATAAATAAATTATATAAATTAATTAATTAATTAATTAATAAAATGATTATCATTGTATTTGATTAGTAGATAATTATTTGACTTTTATGAATAATTTTTTACAAACATTTTTCATTATATTAAACACTTAATATTGTTGTTAATTAAAAGATAATGTTTTTTTTTGCTTCTTGTGAATAATTTTCATAAATTTTTATTATTATGATAAACGATTATTATTGTGCATTTGTTTAAAGATAGTGAATGAAAACAATTCATGTTGAATTGAAAATGCATTCGACGAGGTGACACGTTGCACTCCTGGCTTCTTCCTTGAAATCTTTTAAACTAGCCGAACTAGTTCTCGACTTATCGCAGCTCGTTCTTGATAACACTTCTGCCGTTTGTATTTAACACGATGTGAGCAACTCTCTCTCTCTCTTTCTCTTTCTCTCTCTTTCTCTTTCTCTTAGGAACTCGAAGTAAAAGAGAAACTTTCCAATCTTCTTTAAAATTGTACCATTCCTTTGTACGTATTTTCAACTAATTCAAACACTTATTCTTACTTAAACATTTTTACAAAAACAATTTCATTATTTATTGTTTAGACAAAAAATTTGTAAAAGATATTACGATATTTAAAAAAAAAAAAAAAATTATTAATAATCTAATGTTACAAAAAGAGAGCAATTTTTATTCTTTAAATTAACACAATAATTTAATTTCTAATTTTGCAATGGTTGGATTAATTTTTGATTCAGGTGCACATCAATGGTTGTTAATTAATTTAGGTATTTTGTTTTAATTTACCTTTTTCTTCCCCCACTCTATCTATTTTTTTTGTGTTTGTGAACATTAAGTATTTTTTAAAGATAAAATCAATACGAATGATTTGATTTTTAATTTTTTAATCATTGTATTCAAATTATGTTAGGTTATTAACTATGAAATGTCTGATTACTCGTATTACTTTCACATTAAAATCAGACATTTCATATTTAATGACCTAATATTTTGATTCAGGTGCATCAATGTTTGTTAATTAATTTAGGTATTTTGTTTTAATTTACCTTTTTTTCCCCCCCACTCTTTCTATTTGTGTGTGTGTGAACATTAAGTATAATTCAAAGATAAAATTAGTATGAATGATTTGATTTTTTGATCATTGTATTTGAATTAATTTTGATTGAGCTGCACATCAATGTTTGCTAATCAATTTATCTTTCTTTTTTTTTTCACCTCACTCTCTCTATTTTTTATTTCTTCTTCTTTTTTTTCTTTTTTTTTTTTAAGTATTTTCCAAAGATAAAATTAGTAAGAAATAGATTTAGATCATGTTGGGGCGTAGAACGTTATCGCTAATGTTTATGCCATTCCTCTGTAGAATTTAATCACAAAAAAAAGAAAAAAAGAAACGTGCGATAAACTCGGTAATTATTATTTTTTTTTTTTCTTCATTTTTTTTTTTTCATCTGCAGTTTAATTGCATGCTCGGTAATCGTCTTATTCATTATGTATCATCAATTATACTCTTGTTAGAATCGTTAATAATAATAGAAATAAATCTAAAAGTGTTATGAAAATAATTTTCAACATTAATTGCAGTAATATTTATTTTTGGAAGCAATATTAATTTTATTATTAAAAAATTCTATATATATATATGATATAATTAAATGATTATAAATTGATATATTTATGAATACAAATTCAAATAAATATATTTTAATAAATTAATTGATATACGCTCTGCTGTGGCTCACAATCAGTCAGATACATACATATTTAATTCAACGAGTTACTTTATACCGCCATCTGTTAGAATCTTATCGAACTAACAGAGATAATCATCACTCTTTGTGAATAAACAAACAGTAAAATAATATTGCGATTATAAATTGAGATTTAAACTATTCTATCTTTCAAGTTGGATAAAACTGCACACAGTATGCAAAATTTTACTAAAATCGGTTCAGTAGTTTAGGAGTCCATTGCGGACAAACAAAGTGACACATAATTTATTTATATAAAGACATATATATATATTTATGAATGAAAATGATAAGAAAAATTTAGTTATGATGAAACGTAGTATTTTTAAATAACACTTCCGTTAAAGTATACTTACACTTTAAACCAAAATCAGTAAAAGAAATATATATATATATATTAATCGATTATGTAAATGCATTATGTTAACATGTAATTCTCTTAATCTCATTTTTCATTTTGAATATTGTTATTTCTTTTTCATTTAAATCGATTTTTATTATTATTATCGATTATTTATTAAAATAATATACGTGTTATATAATTGAAATATCATATTGAAATCGAATAACATATCATACAATTACATACATAATACAAGTGCGTGTASATGCGTGTACGTGTGATACGTAGATAAGTTTGTGTATGTGCATGTACACATGTGTAGAAGAAAGAAGAGGCACGCGTTCTCATTTTCAATTAAGCCGTTTTTAGAATGACGATATTTACGCGCGATTCATTCGAGTTGGTACGACTATCACCACCACCACCACCACCACCACCACCATAACCATCACTACCATCATTACATCAATGGCACGAACCTCGGAGACCTCAACTCTGCCTACGAGCAAAAGTTAATTATACGTATATTTTGTGATAAGGATCGCGTGAGATAAGCAATGAGAAAGAGAGAGAATTACACTATGATTATTATTTACCTTAATCAAGTTTTTTCTATGAAACTTTTTGATATATTGTATTTATTCTAATATTTTTTCATTAAATATAATATTAATGAATCATTATACATTCATTATTAATTTAATGATTAATATTAATTAATCATTTATATATTATTATAAGGTATATGTATATAAGTATTGAATATACTTATATGTAATTTATATATCGCGTGAAATATTTATTTTATTATATATTTATTTAAATATTTTTAATTACGCGTATGTAAAAAAAAATTAAAATAATAATATACTTTATTCGAATATTAATTATTAATGTAATTTATATATTGCACGAAATATTTATTTTATTATATATTTATTTAAATATTTCTCATTAGACGCGTACATAGAAAAAATTAAAATACTATTTAATTAATATTATATACATATAATTTTATTATTGATACATACAATTTATATATTGCATAGAACATTTATATTATTATATATTTATCCAAATATTTTCAATTATGCTTAAATCAAAATTAAATATTAATTATATTTAATATTTTATTATATTTTAATATTAAAAGCATATCTAATTTATATATTGCATTTTTTTTTTATTTACATTTATATTTGCAAAAAAGTATATGGAAAAATTTGACTATATATATATATATATATTAAAATTAAATATCAATTATTTAATTTTTTATATTATTTTATTATTAATGCACACGTAATTTATATATTGCATGAAACACATTTATATTATTATATATTTACATTTGAATATTTTTCATTACACGTATATCAACGATTAATCATAAATCAAAATTAAATACTAATTATATTTAATATTTTCCTTTATTTTAATATTAACACATACCTAATTTATGTATTGCATTTTTTTTTATTTACATTTATATTTGCAAAAAAGTATATAGAAATATATGATTATGTATATTAAAATAAAATACTCTACCTAATTTTATTGTAGTATACACGATCATACTAACTATATATATATATATGTGTATTTTTAAAGTTAATGATAAAGAATAAAGATAAAATAAATATCATATAAATTGTTTTATTTCCTGACTGTACATATGAGAAGTTCTTGTGTAAATGTCTAAATACGTTCAAGTAAAAATATTCGTATGAACGGAAATGAGCGTACGCGAGGAGGTCAAAGGGTTCGTGAGTTGATAATGACGTCACCTTTTTCGAGGACTCTTACACGAGTATTTATTTTTTTTTTCTCTATCGCTACATTATCACCAATACTGAATTAAGGTTAATACGCCTGTTTTAGTGTATATATATGAGAGAAAGAGAGAGAGAGAGAGATAGAGAGAGAGACACACATATTTATTATTTTATTTATATTTAGGAAATTATAAAATTCAACTATTTGTTTGCAACGTTAAAAAATAAAAAATAAACGCGTACACATATAAACACACACCTATGTGCACTTACATGTATATTCTTATTATTTTATTTATATTTAGAAAATTATAAAATTCAACTATTTGTTTGCAACGTTAAAAAATAAAAAATAAACGCGTATACAAATGCATACACACCTATATGCACTTATGTACATATATTTTTATTATTTTATTTATATTTAGGGAGATATACCAAAAACAAATTAATAAATAAATAAATATAAATTTTTATCATTTTTTTTTTGCAACGTTAAAAAATAAAAAATAAGCACGTACACATACTCATACACATACACACCTATGTGAATTATTTTATACGAAATGAACATTTAATTTTTCACATTTTTCATACACGTTTGATAAAAGTTCAATAACAGAAGAAAAAAAAGGATAAAATTCTTGTTGAATCGAATAAATAAAAAAAAAAGGTTGTAAAAAAAAGGTAGGAGGAAACGTAAATGAGTGTCATGTCGATAAGTTGGAATTAAAAGGATGATCGTCGTTATTATAGTGTTGAGTTTCTGTTTCAGTTTTGCGCCTTGGGTCTAATTAGAGTTAAACCAGCGAAATAATTCTTCTTCTTATATATATATATATATATATTTTCTTCTACTTCCCCCTTCACCCCTCACCCGGCTATCTTTTTTTTGTCCTTACCGTTTACGCCTCTTTTTGAATGCTGTTTTTCTTGGTGTCTCCTGAGAGACTGACTGACCACCATCACCATCATCACCACCACGATCATCATCTTCGAATCTTCGACAGCACTAATAGTAATATCACTTTTTTATTATTTTTATCTTTTTTTTTTTTTATTAATTAAACTTTATTTTCAAACGAGTTACTCTCAAATGTGAGCTTAGGTTGTTGTCTACCAAAAAAATGAACACGAATAAACGTGCGATATTTTGTTGTTGGCAAAGTTTTATTGCACCTTACGAGAATGCATATGCGATTGTAGTACTGCAACTCTGACACACACACACACACACACACTGTCAAATATAATAATTGTAAAAACACATTAGAATGACAATAATTATACTCCTGTGACAAGTACGTGAAAAAATAAATAAATCTATGTACGTATCTCTGTATAAATACAGTCACACATATACATACGTATGTACACATGTACTGATACACATGAACAAAGACCAACAGATACACATGATGCACAGATACAACCAGATTCACATGCACAGATACACATGCATGGATACAAATAGATACACATGATGCCTAGATACAAACAGATACACATGCATAAATAAAAACAGATTCACATGCAAAGATACAAACAGATACATATGATGCACAGATACAAACAGATTACAGATGCACAGATACAAACAGATTACAGATGTACAGATACACATGCACGGATGCAAACAGATACACATGACGCCTAGATACAAACAGATACACATGCATAAATACAAACAGATACATATGCATAAATACAAACAGATACATATGCATAAATACAAACAGATACACTTGCCCAGATACAATCAGATTCACATGCACAGATACAACCAGATTCACATGCAAAGATACAAACAGATACACATATATACACACAGAATCATATTCACAAATATACATGTTAGATATACATATACATATACATATACAAAGGACACATATATATACACATAGAATCATATTCACGAATATACATGAAAAGATTTACATATAAATATAAGATACACGTATATATGCACAGAATCATGTTTATGAATGTATGAACAGATATACATGTACATATCAGATACATGTGTATATGTAAGTGTATTGTATGCACAGGAGCAGAAATGCATTTCCTATTATTTCAAGCCAGTGTCAGGATGTTATTAAGTTGTAACTTGACAACGATTATTTCTTCTTTCGTGCATCGTTAAACAACCTAATCGACCACCACCCTCACACCATTCATAACCAACCGTTTAACACCATTCTTCCTTTCATCAAGTTTCTTTTAACTTAAATATAATCATCATTTTTGTTTAATTTATTTTTTCATTAAACTTATAATCAAATTATGTAAAAAGTTCTTTCCTTTCTTTTCTCTAAGTAATTTTTTAATGATTGGTCATTTTAACAGCATGATTCAAAGTATTTTATGTACTATACGATCTTATATTTAAAAAAAAAGAAGAAATATTTAAATTATAGAAGTATTTACAAAAAATTAATTTTAATATTTTTAATGAAAATATTTTTCAAAAAAATTTAAAAAGAAGAAACACACATACACACAAATATTTATAAAGTGAAGGAACTATAAAATTAAAATGAAAATTCTTGAGGTTTGGTAGTCGATATCATAAAAACGAGGTAATGAAATATGATAATAAAAATAAAAAAGAAGAAGATATAAAAAATGTGGGGTCCATTTGAGCGAGTTTTTTGTGAAAACGGTTTCTTCTTTTAAGAAACTCGTTTAAGCTTGTAAAGTGCTACAAATCGATTCACGGATTTGGTAGTTAACTTTCCTTTCCAGTTTTCGTTTCGTTTCGTTTAAATAAATGTATCATTCTATTAAAAAAAAAAATAATAAAAAAAAAATAGATGTTTAGTTAATTGACACTTTTAGTTAATCTGACACAAAATGATAGTTCATTGAAAGTGAGTAGAATTGTGTTGTTGTTTGATTGCAATATACAAGAGAGTATTTAATTACCTAAAAAAAAATTGCTTATCCAGGTTGCAGAGAAAGAGAGAGAGAGAGAGAGAGAGAGAGAGAGAGAATAAACCTTAAGTAGATAAAAATCTACCGAAAAAGACCGACAGACACAGGTAGACCAAAAGTAACAGGTAACCCAAATCCACCGAAACTTCTTTCAGATTCTTTTTTACCTGGTTTGGTGATTTTACCTTTTTCCTGTTTCATTTTTCTTCAATATAGCAACATTGGTATTTGTATTGAAATAATTCTAT
Source organism: Polistes dominula (assembly GCF_001465965.1). The sequence continues at coordinate 80,365 of NW_015149193.1, read as the reverse complement.
AAGAAAAATGATCAGAATATATATATATATATAATAAATTATATGTGTATAATAAATATATATATAAGAATATATATAATGAAATAAATAAGAATATAATACATTAAATTTAAATATGTAAGAATATTTATATTAAATGTTATATAAAATATTTAATATAAAATTTAATAAAAATATATATATATATATATATAAATCTAAAAATTCTAAATTAAAAGTCAAATATTTAATAGAAAATATTCCTATAAATATTCCTATAAATATTCTTATAATAATACTAAAAAATATAATAACAGTTACAATCTTAAAATTATAATTAAAATATTCTTAAAATCTTCATAAACAAATAATAAAAATAAAATATCAAAATCAGGGTAATCTGAAAAGGTCAAATAATTTTAATAAACTTAGTTTGTTAGATATAAATAAATTCAAAAAAATAATCTAATTAATTCTTCAAATAATTAGAACTAAATGATTTAATAATAAATACAAATATTACTAAATAAAAAATGAAACATTTTAAATAGCAAATATTCTTATAAAATACTAACAAATATAATATCAATAACAATCTTAAAATTATAATTAAAATATTCTTAAAATCTTCATAAATAAATAACAAAAATAAAATACCAATATCAGTATGGTCTTCAAAGCTAAAATAATTTCTAATAAACTTCATTAAACCATAGTGGAAGTTATATATAAATAAATTCAAAAAAATAATCTAATTATTCTTCAAATAATAAATAAATTATTATTCAAATATTAATAAATAATTAAATTATAATAAAATTATAATTAGAATATTCTTAAAATCTTTATAAATAAATAACAAAAATAAAATACCAATATCAGTATGGTCTTCAAAGCTAAAATAATTTTAATAAACTTCATTAAACCATAGTGGAAGTTATATATAAATAAATTCAAAAAATAATTTAATTAATTCTTCAAATAATTTAATTATAATAAAATTATAATTAAAATATTCTTAAAATCCTGATAAATAAATAACAAAAAGAAAATACCAATATCAGGGTGAACTTCAAAGCTAAAATAATTTCTAATAAACTTCATTAAACCATAGTGAAAGTTATATATAAATAAATTCAAAACATAATCTAATTATTCTTCAAATAATAAATAAATTATTAATCAAATAATAATAAATAATTAAATTATAATAAAATTATAATTAAAATATTCTTAAAATCTTCGTAAATAAATAACAAAAATCAAATATCAATATCAGGGTGGTCTTCAAAGCTAAAACAATTTAAAAAAAAACCTTATTAAACCACAGCACAAACAATGTTTAACAATCACAAATAAATAAAGAGATAAAAAGAAAAAAAACATAAAGAAATAGATAGAATGATTGAAAGAACGAGATAGATCCATTGCAGATTCCAGGCAAGTTCGGTGAAGTTGAAAAAGCGTCCCAGGTCCTTTGGTCATCATTCGAAGTCTTTTACCATTTTCTTTCTCTCTTTCTCTTTCTCTTTCTTCAGTTGGTATCCAACACGTCCAATTCCAGGGGTCTTCGAGGCAAGTATTCCCTGTCTCAACCTTTCTCTCAGTCAGTTCATCCCATTTCAGCTAATAATACCATCCCACCTACCAAACCCGGACACGCAAAGCTGTATAGTTGAGAAGAAAAATAGCAGTTCATCGTCTACGTGGTCGTACAGGTGAATACCTGAAAATATATTTGTGAATATCTGTGAAAATACCTGTCCACTTTGTGCTCAGGTGTAATCTCTTCTCACAAATAATTCCTAAGATGAATAACTTACTTTTACCTTTTTTTTTTTTTTCTTCTTTTCTTTCTTTCATTCTTTTCTTTTGTACAGCTTTTCTAGGATTTTTCTTCTTTGGAATATATTTTTTTTTTCTTTCTTATTATTATTATTCATTCATAGATCGAAAGGTGGATTTTTCGTTGGTATTACTACCAATTGTATTTTGATATTTTTTGTTGGTATTGTTGTTGTTGTTGTTGGCAGGTAAAATGGTTCGAAAGTATTCGATGCAGTTATTTTACTAGCATGAATTTGTGTTACTGTATTTTATTCTTTGTTCATTCAAATTGTGGTTAATACTATTGTTATATTAAATAAAAAGAGAATTTATTTTTTATAATTAAATTCAATTATTTTCTAACAAATATTAATTTGAAATCAAAGTTTTTGTAAAATGAGAACATTTTTTGATCAATTATTATTTTTTTTTTTTTTATTAGATTTAAAATTATTAACAATTAATAAATTATTAACAAATTAATTCTACAATTAAAAGTTTGTTTAACAAAAATAATTTTCTATATATTTTCGTTTTATTCGAATTATGATGTTTAAATTCAAATACAAAATGAATCTATTTATATTTGATTTAAAATTATTAATATTTTATTTATATTTATATTTATATTATATTAAATATTGATTAATAATTATTATAATAATATTAAAATATAGATTTTTATTTTATATTTTATATAATATTAATAAAGTTTATTGAAATTGTTTTAGCTTTGAAAACCACCCTGATATTGATATTTTATTTTTATTATTTATTAGGGTTATAAAAATAGTTTAATTATAATTTTAAGATTGTTATTAATATTAAATTTGTTAATATTTTATAAGAGAATATTTTTTATTAAAAATTGTTAAATTTCAATTTTAAATTTAATTTTAATTTTTAAATTTTTATTTAAGATTTTTAATTTAGAATTCATAGATTTATATATTTTTTATTTTTTATTATTATTTATTTCAATATTTATTTATTATGACATTTAGTTCTAGTTATTATTTACTATATTAATTTAATTGTTAATTTATTCAAACTACAATAAAAAATGTTGGTAGGTATTAACCAACAAAATAATAAGTATAATATAAATATTATATAATAAATATATTATTTATATTATTATATAAATAAATAATTATTTTTGGAATTTATTTATATATAAAATAATATTCAATCCTAACAAAATTATTGATCATTCAGAAGTATAATAAAAAAATAATAAGAATTATTAATAATACTATTTGTTTTTATCAATTTATCTCAATCTGATCATCTTTCAATATAGTTTATAAAAGTTATAATTATTTAATTAATAATTAAATTATTTAATACATAAAATTGTATTTACAATCAATTATTCAGAAGAACAATAATAAATAATAAGAATCCCATGTGAAAAATCAGAAAAATGAGAAAAGTGATTAAATCAATATTTGAAAATATTTTTGTTAAAAGAAATGCATGAATGAATAAAAATCCTGAACATGTTCGAGGATATCCGGAGACTCCTTAGACATTTTTCATAGTAATCATTAGACTTCTAATCTTCTAAACACGTACTTTTATCTTTCAACATATAAATCTTATCTTTTCCTTTCTTCATTATTTATATCTTTTGCATTAAACATTCATTTGCATGAAATTCATGCAACAACAACAAATCATTTGCATACAAACTTACACACACATAACAAATATATATGTACATGTATATTTATCATAGAAAATAATTTCAATTAAGTGTCACAAAGTTGGGTCACAAAGTTGTGTCACAAATTATCAGTAAAACTTTGAAAAACTTTTCAGAATTAATGGATACTCCTTCATAGGTGTGAAATATTATCTGATATTTTCTATGTTTCATTTAATTTTCAGTTTTCTACAAAGAAAAACAAATTAACACCTACATTTCATTATATATGTGTATGTGTATATGTGTGATTTCTATTTGGAGAACTTTGAAACGTCATTATCTTCGAATACAAGTCGAGGTAGTAGGTTTAAAGTCTGGAACAGCCACAGGAATCTGTGAAGGAGTCAACCAGAAGAGAAACAAGGATAAAAAGGAACATCTTAAGAAGAAGGAAAAGGTTCAGGAGATGGGAGAGGGGGTAAAAGGTAGAAGAAGGTAAAAGAAGAAGAAGAAGAAGAAGAAAAGGAGTCCTTTGACTGTGGATTTCTCGTTGATTCTTCCGCTAGAGGAGGAGACCTTCAGTTCATGACAAAAAGCAAAACTCAAGCAACTATGCATTGAGTTACTTTTCTCTTTGAGGGTTGCTTCATCATCATCATCTTTATTTGGTAATGTTCAGGATATTCTAGTTGGAAACATGTTTAGAATTATTCAATATCTATTTACTAGTTTATCTAGTTATCATCATTTGATTATGCAATTCCAATTTTGTGTTGATTTGTTATAGAAATTTATATTAATTGTATGAAATTATGTTTGAAGTTTTTACATTTGATTATTTATTTTTATTATATTTTATTTTGTTAATTTAATTTAATAAAAAAATTTAATTTAATATTCATCTACTATTTTTTTTTTATCTTCATTTGACTATGCAATACAAATTTTGTGTTAAACTTTGGTAGAAATTTATATTAATTGTTTCACAAATTATTTTTGAGGTTATTATATTTAAAAATGTAATTTTATTATATTTTATTTTGTTAATTTAATGTATTATTAAAAAAAATTTATGATGTTCATTTAATATTTTTTAATCTTCATTTGACTATACAATTTAAATTTTATGTTAATTTGTTATAGAAATTTATATTAATTGTTTGAAATTAGGTTTGCAATTTACGAGTATATTTTTATTACACTTATTATTTTATGAATTTATTTTTATAAAAAAAATAGTTTGACCTTTTTCAATACTTGCTGTAAAAATGCAAATACTGTACACACAATTTATTGAATTTTTGCAAGTATTTGGAGGTTAGTTTTAAATTTGACTGTAAATATGTCGTAACTTTTATACTTTGTAATTTTAATTTACAACAAAATAAACAAAAAATGATAAAAAGAAAGTAATTTATATAATAATAATTAGATTTCAACCAAAAATTTAGAAAACCAATTAAAAAGAATGACTCCAATCAATATATTAGATTTCTGTAAGTATTTAGAGGTTAGTTTTCAATTTGACTGTAAATATATCGTAAATTTTATACTTTGTAATTTTAAATTACCGCAAAATAAACAAAAAATGATAAAAACAATGTAACTTATACAATAATAATTAGATTTCAAATAAAAATTCAGAAAAACCAATTAAAAAAAAAAAAAAAAATGATTCCAATGAATGTATAAGATTTCAGTAAGCATTTAGCGGTTAGTTTTGAAGTTGAGCATAAATATGTCGTAAGTTTTGTGCTGAAGTAATTTTTATTCACGTGTGAAATAAACAAACATGGGATAAAAGTATGGTAGTTTATACGATGAAAGGACAAGACCAAACGATCGTTTGATCGATCTTCTAATGAACTATAATTCGTAAGTAATGACCGTGTGTTGCTCTGGTGCGTGATTTTAAAATGCCGGGGACAATCTTGTTAACGGCGGTGTTGGTAATGACGGTAATATATCGCGATTATGCGCACGCGAGCGCACTGACACAATACCCACCGCCTATTTGAGAGAAGAGACCGTAATATATCCTCAAGCTTATAAATATTTATAGTTACTTTCTTGTCATTATTGATGATTATCTTTTTCTTCAATGACAAGTACTTTATATGCTCGACTTGCTTTGTTTTAACCCTAACTGACAATCCTTATTTTTCATTTTCATTCTTTTTTTTACAGTTATCTGTCAACCAATTTCAATTTTCTTTTATTTTTTTTCATATAAAAATAATAATAATAAATTTAACATTAAAATTATCGAATTATACAATTTAATTTATATAAAACAAAGTGAGTTTTTTTTTGGTGGGAAATTTCAACTGTTTTTTGGCGGGAAACTGTCAACCAGTTTCAATTGTGGATATTTTTAATAGCAGCAAAGTAATTAGAAAATAGTATTAATAAATTTAACATTATAATTATCGAATTATAGAGTTTAATTTACACAAAATGAAGAGAGTTTCTTTTTGGCGGGAAATTTCCAAAAATTTATTCTACAAAAACCGTTATATCTGTCAACCAATTTCAATTTTCTTTTATTTTTTTAAATATAAAAAAAAATAATAATAAATTTAACATTAAAATTATCGAATTATACAATTTAATTTACATAAAACAAAGTGAGTTTTTTTTGGCGGGAAATTTCAACTGTTTTTTGGCGGGAAACTGTTAACCAGTTTCAATTTTGGATATTTTTAATAGAAGCAAAGCAATAGAAAAAGAAAATAATAATAAATTTAACATTATAATTATGAAATTATAGAATTTAAAAATATAAATACAGAAAAAACCGTTATTCTCATATCGATTCCCATACTTTTCCCATAACCTTTTTGTTCTTATAAATCCCCTCATTCTCCGTAATTTCTTGAGATTTTTTTTTTTTTTTTTTATTTAATTTGATATATACAGTGAAGGTTTAATTAATACCAACCGAAGGAGGAAAAAGAAAAGCCGAATTGTAAGTTTCGTACGGTATACGAAAAACATTCGACAGCGTTCTGAGTAGTCGATAACAACCTGTAATTGATTTTGTGAATCGAAACGCGAACAGAACCTCTCCCCCCATACTCAAACCCCATAAAGAAGAAATAGAATAAGGCACTTCACCATCAGCCGCATTTGGCGAGTGCAACGGAATGTCGTTGAGAATTGAATAAGGTTCGCAAACAGAGTTTGAGTTAGTAAGTGAGTATAACGGATACAACAAAAAAATCAAATACAATGTAACAAGTTGTATATTTTATACACGTATATATATATATATATATATATATATATATATATGTATATATGTATACGTGTATGAGATAGGAGTGCAAGTGAGATATGAAAACTTATCTTTTACCAACACATAGGTCATTTTTCCTTACATTCATACGTGTGCTAGTTTAACCATTGGAATCTTAAGAATTTAGAACTTTGTATTTATATGTTACAGTAATATTAACATCCAATAACATCGAGTAATCTTTATATGTATTGAATTGATTAGATAATATTTATTTCTTTAGAAAACTGTATAGAATATTTTGTATCTTATATTTTTTTATATTTTAATCATTTAATATATGTAATTAATAATTAAAAATAATATGATTTATATCTTTATATCTTTATATTTCAAATTTTATGTTTTCAAATTATAAAAAATATTATGTAAAATAGATAAATATGTAATAATAATTGTCAAATATAGTTCGTGGTAAATTTATTTTTATTTAATTTAAATATTAGACATTATTATTATTAATTAATAAATTATTTGGATAATTGTGTAAAATTAAATATATTAAAAAATCTAAAATACTGTATTTAATTGTATATAATATTTTATAATTTATATTTTTATATATTTTAATAATTTAATATTGATAATAAATAATTAAATATATTATAATATATTTATATTTTTATATTTTAAATTTTATATTTTATATTAATTAATATAATAAAATTTTAAAATTTATATTTTTATATATTTTAATAATATTTTTATAATTAAATTAAATAAAAACAAATTTTTATAATTTAATAATTAAAATATATAAATATAATAAATAATTAAAAAGATTAAAATTTATATTTTTATATTTTAAAATGAATATTTTTAAATAATAATAAAAATAAATAAAATTTGAGATTAGTTATGTACATTTGTCTATTTAATTTAATTTAATTTAATTTAAATTAATATTATTAATTAAAATAATAAAAATTATTGTTAAATATATGTTATTAAATAAAAAAAAAAAAATTATAAACATATTCTATTGAAAAAAAAAAAATCGAAGAAAATGTTATAGGAACGTTTAAATAGTTATTTTTTTCTCACGGTGTATTATATCAACAGTTGGTAATTTACAACAAAGTTGTTGTAATAATAATGTATAAGAAAGAAGATGATAGAGTATTGTAGAAAAAGAAAAAGTTATATGGCATGCAGGACAATTACAAGGCCACAAGAGTCAGCTCGTGCACTATGATAATGAGGTAGTCGGGCGCCGGCGCCAATCGTCGTTTAGCTTTGCCCTCTTTACGATATCTTTTACATTTGTGTATGTTTTCTCATGTATATGTGTTCTATTCCCCTCGTAAATCATATCGCCAGTCAGTCTCTTTGTTGACAGTTGGCATGTTTTCTTTTTTTCTTTTTTTAGATCATTATATTTCTATTCTTTGTTGAAATACATTTTACATTTATTGTTCATTGTAAATAACACAACCTTCTTTCACAATTCCTTCATTTTCTTTTTTTTTTTTTATCTTGTTCGTTTTTTTTTTTTTTTTCGTATAGTTATGTTTGACTTTAACAATAAGAGTTGCTTGCTTCTTCTTCTTCTTCTTCTCAATTTTTCTTTTTTTGTTTTTTTTTTTTAATTGTCTACATTTGTTTTTTTATTTTTTTATTTTATTCTAATATTNTTTTTTAGATCATTATATTTCTATTCTTTGTTGAAATACATTTTACATTTATTGTTCATTGTAAATAACACAACCTTCTTTCACAATTCCTTCATATTTTTTTTGATAATTTAGTTTTCTAGTTTTTTTTTTTTTCATTTGATGAGTAAATGAAATAAAATGTTTTGTCTTCTTCTTCTTCTTCTTCTTCTCAATTTTTCTTTTTTTGTTTTTTTTTTTTAATTGTCTACATTTGTTTTTTTATTTTTTTATTTTATTCTAATATTTTTTATTATATATATGTATAGGAATAATACTATATATGAAATGTTTAGTTGGTTGGAATGTTTTAAGTCTAGAGATATGTAAGCACTTTCGGTAAGCAGATTACAGAGGCCATCGCTGATAAAGTGAACAGAGAACTTGAATGAAATACGAAACCCCTTTTACGTTCTATTTTTTCTTTTTCTTACCTTTTTATTTTTCTTTTTCATTTTTTTTATTTTTTTTTTTTTTTACGTTTTACTTCTTCCTGGACAACATAGTATATATCTTATTTATATTTATTTATGAATCATCTTATGAAACAGATAAAAATATACACGAGTATAGAATGTGAGAGAATTTATGTTGAACATAACTTTATACAAATATACAGTTAGATTTATACGTTTGTTTATTTGATTTCTACATCAAAATTAATAAAAAAAAAAAAAAATAAAATGAATTATTTAAAATACAATTTTCTACTTTCAATAATTTTAAGAATAAAAAAATAATTAATTATCTGTATGAGCTGTAATTTAATTTGAAATATAACCTTATTCAAAAGTAAGGTTTTAGTTCTGTAAATTTTTGTTTTATTTTTTTTTTATCAAAAATAATAAAATAATATAAAATAGAGTTTAATATTTAGAATACAATTTTCTTCTTTCAATAATTTTACAGAATAAAGGAATAATTAATTATCTGTATAAGCTGTAATTAAATTTTGAACATAACCTTATTCAAATTTCATTAAATTTTTGTACGTTTGTTTATTTTATTCCTTTATCAAAATTAATAAAATAAGATATTATAAAATAAAATGTAATATTTAAAATACACAATGTTTTTCTTTTGATAATTTTAAATAATAAAATAGAAAAAATAATTATCTGTATAAACTGTAATTTAATTTTGAATTTAATCTTATTCAAATATAAAGTAAGTTTTGTACGTTTGTGTATTTTATTTCTTCATTAAAAATAATAAAATAAAATAAAATATATGTAATATTTAGAATACAATTCTCTACTTTCAATTCTTAAGAATAAAATAATAATTTATTAGCTGTATAAACTGTAAATAAATATTGAACGTAATCTTATTCAAATTAAGGTTAGAAATAAAATAAAATAAAAATAAAAATTAGTATTTAGAATACACAATGTTTTTCTTTCAATAATTTTAAAGAATAAACAATATAAAATAATGATCTGTATAAACTGTAAATAAATCTTGAAAATAACCCTATTCAAATTTTAATTAGATATAAAATAAAATAAAAATAAAAATTAGTATTTAGAATACACAATGTTCTTCTTTCAATAATTTTAAAAAATACAAAC
>NW_015149193.1:11772-22625 GCF_001465965.1 Polistes dominula | reverse complement strand
TATATGTAACATTTTTTTTTAATTATATATAAGATTAATTTATTATATAATAGTATTATTATAATTACAGTATTATTATATATAACATTTATTTTATTCTTATTTATATAACAATAATTATATAATAGTATTATTATACATAGTGTAGAACACATGTTTAAACAAAAAAATAAATAAATAGAAAAAAAGTATATATCTATGGTTTTCAGGTAGGTTTACCTTACTCACTTGTTTGTTTTAATAAAGTTTGATAGCAGGTACGAGTTTATCATCTAATAGAAAGAGAAAAAGAGAATGTGATAAATGATAGGAGGGAAATATACACACATATATATATATATATGGGGTAAAGCAAATGTGTTAGAAAAGTATTGAACTGTTAGTTAAAATGAGTTTGCTATAATGTTATACTTTTATCTACTATTTTAAATGTTTCCTAACGATAAAGGAACACTCGTTGAAGATAGGTCGTGTTCTAATGCTCATATTGTACCTAACTATTATTATTAGTAATATAAGTACATTTTTCACTATATTTTACTTGTTTTTTTTCTTTTTCTTTGGGGAATACATTATTGTGTATTTTATCTGGAAAGATAAAAGATTAAAATATTCTTTTTATTTTTTTATTACGTTCTTTATTAACCTACTTTCTTTTCCATTTTTGTTTTACTCTCAATCAACGTCGTTGTTATTGTTGTTTCTGTTGTCGTTGTTGTTTTTATTGCTTTTGTTGTTATTTTTGGTCAATTGTTTTTATACAATAACAGGTGTTATTGTTAATTTAGGTCAACTCATTGAATCTTAAACTTAAAAAAAAAAAAATAAATAAAAATGAAGTATGTAACAATTTGTTAAAATAAATTGATCTCGTTGGATGTATGAAAAATGATGTGTAAAAATTATTTTTACGTTTCTCAGATAATTCCAAATACAAGTATTGAAAGTTTTGGTCAACTTATTGAAACGTTAGTTTAAAAAAAATAATAAAAATAAAGTATGCAATACCTAATAAAATAATAAAATAAAAATGATCTCAGATAAATGGAAAAATAAATTGAAACATAAAATAAACTAAAATAATCTCGTTAAATGTAGGAAAGTTGATTAATAAAAATTGTTTTGTATTTTCAAATAGTTCATAATACAAGTATTGAAAGTTTTGGTCAACCCATTGAATCCTAAATTAGAAAAAAAAATAAAATAAAGAAATTCACCCTTAGATAAGGAATAAATGTTGAAAGCAAAAATAATATTAAAAAAACAAACAAAATAGAAATAAAATATGCAATAAGCTGATAAAAAAAGGATCCTCGTTTCCAATTTCCATTAAAGATAAAACAAGAAAAGAAAAAAGAAGAGAGAAAAATGTCATATTGGGTTGTGGTGGTGGTCATTGAACGAGAATATCAATTTATGGGATTTTATTTTGAAATTCAAAGTTTTCATGGGATTACATTTAAAGAGTCGAAGTGACAATAAACGAGAGAGAATTCAGATGAGAATGATACTCGAGAATCGCAGTGTCTTATTCTCCTCGTCTTTACGGAATGTTGAATTGTATGGGAGAAGGGAAAAGAAGGGAATGGTAAGGGAAAATGAGATGAGACGAACAAGGATACTGGAATTAAGTATGAGAGAGATAGAGGGATGAGAGAGAAAAAAAAAGAAAAAAGGGAATGGGAAAGGGCGGTGTATACGAGAGCGGCTTATTTCAATATTTTAAACGCACTCCGGGGAGTGCACGCATACCACCACTACCAAGTGGACGGCTAATATTTGAAACGGACCACAAACGCCTGCCCTTTTTGCCATGAAATGAGAAAATGAGACAATATATATATATATATTTGTAATTTATAATATAAATTATATTATATTTTATATTTTTATATTTTAATATTTTAATTTTATATTATTAATTTTTGTTTATGGTATTTTATATTATTTATTTTATATTATATTTAATTTAATATTTTTTATATTTATTATTATATATTATATTATTATATTTTTAAATTTTAATATAAGTTATATTTATTATAATTTATAATATTATTATATATATAAATTTAACTAATATAATAAATTTTATATTAAATTTCCTATAAATAAATTATATATACATATATTATATTTATACGAAATATAATTTAATTAAATTAAACAAATTTTTAAAATTTATATATTATAATATATAACAAAATAATATAATTATTAATTATTAGAATAAAAATAATTTTAGGGGCATTCTAAACAATCTGTGCAAACGCAAAGAGGTTCGGGGAATTCCCTGATACCAACTAACGCCACCCACGGAAAATTTAGTAAGTATAATAATTAGTCTAGACTCTATACTCTTTAGTAAGTATAATAAGAAAGTAAGCACTATTTTACTTCATTTTACTATTTCTAGGCTTTTCTACTCGTTCCTTTACATATTTGGTATCAATAAAAATTTGTTTATTTAAATTAAAATTTAATAAATAAAAAATAAAATGTATGTATGTATGTGAATGTGGAAACAAATGATCCTCTCTCTCTCTCTTTATCTCTCTCTCTTTCCTCTGTTTCTCTCTCTTTCTCTCTCTGTTGTTTCGATTGACCATCTCTTTCTTTCTTTTATRAAACAGGTTATAAAAAGGGAGGTGCGGCACCTTTCTTTATCACGAAGCTCGAAGATTGGAGTCCGAACTACCCGATCCCGTTGTGGGCCCATTTTCTCTTATCGTCTTGATCGTTCTTGCAAAAATTTTGCTTTACTTTTATATCGAATAACGATATATCGATCGTGAAAATTTATCGACTATTACGAGATCGCGGAAACGATTTTGACGTCCTTCAATTTACCCCAAACGGAAGATGGAAGCAAAAAACAGTGACGAACAGTAAAATTGAGATGACTTTGGAGATTAATTTTAGTTACTTAACTTTCCGTTAGTGGCACTAGTTGGTATCGGGGGATTCCTAGAACATTTCTACGTCTCTAGATAATAATTGTTATGGCGCTAGTGATCTACAGTAGGCTCTGGAGGATTTTTTTTGGAGCCACCTATACATGGTGGCAGAGTGCTAGGGATTTTCTAAAGTCTGCCTAAATTATTAATTTAAACAATTTAAACTATTTTATACTGCGTTAATAATTAAAAAACACTATTTATTTATACTAAATGTGTACTAGAACGAGTAGACAAGCCTGGAAATAGTAAATAGTGTATTAAATATATATAAATAGTGTAGTAAATAAGAAAAATAGTCCTTACTTTGAAGACTAATTATTATACTTACTAAACTTTCCGTGAGTGGCGCTAGTTGGTATCAGGAGATTCCCCGAACCTCTCCATATCTCCAGAGATTGTTTAGAGTGCCACCTAAAATGATTTTTATTTAAATAATTAATAGTTGTTTTATTTGAAAGCTTATGTTTAAAAAATAAATTATTTAAAGAGAAACAATTTTTATAATAAATAAAATATAATTATACATTTTTGTAAATAAATTAATTAAAATAGTTGACAAAAGATAAGTCGTTGGTGGGCTAGTAGAAAAAGAAGAAAAAATTAGATTCGAGAAAGAAAAGAGAGAGGAAGAAAGAGAGAACGGTTATTTCGCGCCCGCGTGCGCACACATTCGGCTTTTGATCTTTGAAATTAAATATCGTCCACTGTATATAGTGGAAATTTGAAACGATCCTTTTAGTTTTCGTCCGGTACTCTCCGAAAACGAAACAGACGCGAAACGAACCAAACCTAACCAACGAATGTGAACGAATGAACGAAGGAGCGTACGAACTTACAGAAAGTATGAACGAAGGAACAAACACGAACTAACATACAGAAAGTATGAACGAAGGAACGAACACAAACAAACTAAGAAATTTAACGAATGAACAAACGAATTGTGGTACAAACGAATGAACAAACGAATTGTGGTACAAACGAATGAACAAACGAATTGTGNAACGAATGAACAAACGAATTGTGGTACAAACGAATGAACAAACGAATTGTGGTACAAACGAATGAACAAACGAATTGTGTAACGATCGAGTGAACAAACGAATTGTGTAACGATCGAATGAACAAACGAACTGTGAAATAAACGAATGAACAAACAAATGGATGAATTAAGAAACGGTGGAACGGATGGACATTATTGCGCAAGAGAACTTTGGAAATCGTTTTCTTTTCCTTTTTTTTTTTCTTTTCGTAATACGAAACGTTCTCCTACCGTTATATTCCCTCTTATGTGTTTGGTATCACTTTCCTTGGCCAGTATTTTTCTACTTCGCAGAATTTAAAAAAAAAAACAAAAAGAATATTTCACAGAAACCTACATATCGCATACAATGTATAAAAGTGTATGTAATATTTACATCCATTTACATCCTGTATAATAATACTTTGTTGCATGTACATATACACATTACACAACACACACAAACTTAGGCTTTGAAATAATCAAATAAAATAATGCGATATTTTGTTTTTTGTTTTTTCTTTCGAACGATTAATTTGATATTCCGTATGGGAAATGATAAAATGTAAAATTAGAAAAAATAAAATAAAAAATACATTAAAAAAAAATTGAATATTAATGTTAAACGATATATAGTCAAATGAAATTAAATGTGAAATATATTACAGGATATGGGGTCAAAAATTCTTACCTCGTTTTAAAAATCAATTACTATTACTATCTCTCTCTCTCTCTCTTTCTCTCTATCTCTTTTTCTTTCTCTTTCTTTATACTTCCTGTTACGTCACCCTAGGGAGAGGCCAAAAAGTTTCAAGCCACGTATGTTAGTGTGTTATTCGACGATACGAAACTAAAAAGTATCAATTGATTGATTAAAAAAAAAAAAAAATAAACATATTTAATTAAATAAAACAAATTATTTATTATCTATGAAAATGAAAAATAATTAAAGAAAAAAAAATTAATTTATAAATAATATAATTAATTGTTTTTCTAGATTGAACATTAAAATGTTAAATACTAAAATTAAAATTAAATAAAAATTAAATTAAAAAAAAAGATTATTATCTATTGTACTTATTATTTATTTTTATTATAATTATTATGTAATAAATAAAAAATATATTCCTGTTGAATAATTAAAATGTAAAATAATATGAAAAGAAAATAATTTAAAATAAAATAACAAATAAAACAATTTCAATGCGTACTCGTGGTATTCGCGTACATAATCGATTTATTTATTTATATAACAAGTTGAACAAAAAAAAAAGGAAAACAAATAAAAATACGAGGGACCGATCCTGGACAGCACGTAATCGCTTAAAATAAGCCTGCTTGACAATGAGACGGTCACGATGAATGAGAGAAGGACAGAAGATGACGATGATGACGATGATGATGGGAAGAGGGAGCAGACGCAAAACAAAAAAAAAAAGAAATAAAAAAAAAAAGAAAAATAAAATAATAAGAAAAAGAAAGAGAAGAGTAGAGAAGAGAAGAGAACAGAAGTGAAGAAGGTGGTGGTGGTGGTGGAGGGGGAGGAAAAGAGAAAGAAATAATACAAGCACACTCATTTTAATCCGTTGACTCTCCAACACATCCCAGCTGATTTGTTTCAGCATCTTTTTCAAAGACAAAAGAATATTATAATAATAATAATAATTGAGATGCATAGAAATTTTATTTATCCCTCTCACTTTTAAACTTTATTTTATTTTTTATTAAAAAAGTTGCCTAATGTATTTAAAAAAAAAAAGCAAAAAAAATCTTTTAAGGGTGTACGAGTAATTTTGTTATTAATTAAATGTTCTTAATTATTTGTTATGTTATTAATGCAATTTAAAATAGTAAATAATTTGTTATTAATTAAATGTATCATAAGTTTGGTATAAATATTGTTTTGAACTTGTTATTGGTAATAAATGTGTAAATAATAATTATTTTAATTTTATAATTTATGTATAATAATAATATATAATTTATTAAATTAGGAATTATATTAATTTATAATTTAATAAATTATTAATATATATATATATTATCTTCATAATTACTGTGTATTAATTTATAATTATATATATAATTATTTGTTGCATTAATATTTAATGCAATATTAATATATATTTGCAATATTAAAAATTAATTTACATATATAAAATAAATAATAAAATAATGAATATATATATATATATATATATATATGTAAGATTTTGTTAAATAATTGTAATATAAATATATAAATATATTATAAATATTAGAAAATACTATTAATTAGATATTTGTCTTGTTTATTTAAAAATATGAGAAAAAGAGAAAGATACACAAATATAACGTAAAGATTCGATTTTAATGGCAATTTTTGAAAATGATGAGACATTAACATATCTTCTCTTTCTTTATTTTGTTTTTTTTTTTTTTTAAATGATAAATTAGCGTACGATACTTACGATAGGATTACTTTTAGAATACGAGTCATTGAACCATGAATAAGATAGGAAATAGAAGATCTGGGTCAGAGCCAAAAAAGATCTGGGTCGCGAATCTTTTTTTAAATATTCAAATCATTTATCGTTATCCAATTTTTAGGATTTATTTATTTATTTTTTTCTTTCTTGTATTTTTATTTCAAAATAAATGTTATGTAAGAGTTAAAAGAGTATATAGTTTCAATTTATGTGTGTCAATTTTTATTTTTAGGACAACATTTAATAAAATAATTTATTTATTCATTTTAATTTATATAAAGTAGTAATAATTTTTATTATTCAATAAAATAATGTATTTATTTCAATTAATATTTTATTATTTTACTTTATTTATTTTAATTTATATATTATTATTAATTAAAATGTATTTAATTTATTAAATTGTTAATATAATGTATTAAAATAATGTAATAAATAAATCAAATCAAATAAAAAGATGAAAAATTAATTATTCAGATAATGAAATTCTTGAAAAAAAAAAAAAGTAAAAATATAAACAAAAAAATGGAAGTAAATAAACGTAACGTGGTAAAAACATAGAATGAATTATGGTAATAAAAGTACGAGGGCAACATCCTCCTTTGTCTTGTCTGGCAAAGGAATTAGAAAATTTGTTGATCAAATTAAAAGGAAAGAGAGACATTTAAATACAAATGTCTCAGTAAGTACTTAAGTAAATAAGCAAAGTTACTAAAATAAACGAGGAAAATGGGATTGGTTAGGAAGTTTGAAAGTTGCTATAAAGAGAAAATATGATATGATGAAAATTTAAGTGAGAATAAGCTTGTGGGTGGAATTAATTGAATTAATTGAATAAGGTGACGAAGATTTAAATGTTTGCAAATATTCATAATTGTTCATAATTGTTAAATAAATAAACAATCTTTTTTTTTTATATTAAATTATTCAATAAAATTCATTCGTAAATTTCAACACTAAGGTGTTGGTTATTATGATAATGACATAAGTCATAAAATTAATTGACAATTTATAAAAATCATTGTTTATATGGTTGTCTCATGTAACAAACTTTTTAATCAAAATTTGATTCTGAGATATATCTATTTTTATTTATAATATTATTTAGATTTATTTATGTGTGAGTTGCATTCATTAAAATTCTACTACTGTGTATATTTATTTTTATTATTTCAAATTGAAAATCATTGAAAAAGAGACAATAAGAAATTAAAATAAACATTCATACAAATTTATTATATAAAATTTTTTATTCATTAATAATTTAGTTAATTATTTTCTTATTCATTACTAAATATGGAAATGATAAGATAATTATTACCATAATAATTGGCAATAAACTTGGCTGGTAATTATGATAATAGCCTAAGAGCCAAGAAAAACTACCAAAAATTTAGCAAACCAATCGTAAATTAGATTTTTGTAAAAATTCATTCATTTGTATTAATTTACTGTCATAATTATCAGACACGTGTATAAAAATATTTATGAATATTTAATAAATTATCCANTATTTGCGTTTAAATCGAGATATTGAAGGGTTTGCGTTTCAATGCAATTAAAAATATACGTACCAGATACTAACGAGTCATTCTGCTTAAGTGTATCTATGGGTGTTCAATATATAGTTCCTATTAAAATATTGGCAATTATTAAGTGAATAATATGCGTTTTCTTACTTAGAATGGAGTTAGGCTACTTTCAAAATTAACAACCACAGATTCATAATCAAATTTGAAGGAGCTTAAGTCTATTCAATATAATTTAAGATGCTTCAAATAGAAAAAAGAAAACAATACTCAATTTATTTTACATATCTATAAAACACTTCAGAAATATAATGTATGCAATTTAAAACATGTTTTAATTACATCAATTACAAAACAATTTACTGCTCATATACACTTTGTGTGTGTGAAAGGGATTTGAATAAATCTGAAATTTGAGATCAAAGGCTTCTGATGTTGCCTTAAACGTCATTGATAAACTGGATCGTATAAAATTGCACCCTTTTCACCTGTTTTTGAATCCTTCACATTATTATTTTTGGAGATATATGAGTGGCTGGTGCTAGGTGCCGTCCGACGTTACGAGAACTCCTTCTATATATTAAATATAGTAGTAATAGATATATATATATAGATTTCTGTAGATGGCATTAGCGACAAGTAGACGTCGAATACATATATATAAGACAGCTTGAAATACTGTTTAACATTTTGTGAAGATTAGTTGGTAGTATCAGTAGGTTATTGGTGTTTATATTATAAAGTTATTTCAAATTGGAAATGTCAGTTTATAAGCCAACAATGCGTCATTTGCGGGAGATCTTAATTTATTATTTCAATAGTAATGTACACCCTTCTAAGGCTCACCGAATGCTCGTACACGCTTATGGCGATCATACTATATCCCGAGCTACATGTCAAGACAACTTTAGGCGCTTCAGGAGCGGTGATTTTAACTTAAACAGACCTGCTTATAAACGACTAAATAAAGAACGGATAATTGGAGAACTAGTGCAGTTGAGACTTGAAGACCCACATATGACCCAAACAATGATGGCAGCAAAAGTAGGAATTAGTCGAGCATCAGTTACCTACATCTTAAGAAGTCAGGAATTTCAAATAAAATTTAAAGAAAAAGAGCAGGAGCAAAGTTCAATACCTCTTGGTAATATAATATATATATATATATATATATTAAATTTTTATATAATATACTATATATATTTTTTCTTCTATTTTTTTTTCGGAAAAACTTGTAAAATTCAAGAAATGAAATTTAACGATTGTAGAAATTATATATCTCATTAATGTAGATATTCTTTATATATATATATATATACATAGGTTATTATATCTTGATGTAAATGTTGTGTATGGTTTAAATGCTTTAAAAGNGTGTATAAAAATATTTATGAATATTTAATAAATTATCCAATGATTCGTCAAGCTTAAGTAATTAATATAAAATTTCATATTGTTTATGGTTGTCTCGTATAGCAATCTTCCTAATAGAAAATTGTGCGTAAGTTTTATCTCCATACGAATTTATATATATATAGATTTGTTTGTAAGTGTGTGAAGGTATAGGTGGTGATGAATATATATCTATCTCTTTCTTACACTTTCTTCGGCCTCCGTGAAGTGGTTAATGGAACAATGAGAGGTGGAGACCCCGTGCTAACTCGAGGCCCCCGCAGTCAATGAATCTGCTGGCCTTTTCCCATGCCCGCGAGCACCACCACCAGAAGAACCTCCTTTCCCTCCTCCTCCAACTCTTTGCCATCACTACCACCATAACCATCACCCCATCACCATCACCATCTCTCTCTTTCTCTGTCTTTTTCTTTGCCTCTAGTCGATTTTATTAACGTCTGACTCATTCTCCTTCTCATTCTATCTTAACTGTGTTTTTTACTCTCTCACTCTCTCTCTCTCTCTCTCTCTCTTTATTTTCGTTCGCACTATATGAAACTTGCTTTGGATCGAGTCATTCTTTTCTGTTTTAGTTTTCTGAGACAATCTTTTTATTTCGAGGAAGAAAATTACTTCTGGATATGTGTGTATATATGCATGTATTTTATAGGTGTATGTGTGTGTGTGTGTATTTTTTTATTCATTGGAAAACTTTTGTTATAATTGTCATTTAGTTTAATTGTTGGTATATTAATAATTTCATGAATATGAAATGAATAATACAATAATTAACCTGTCAAAATCTGACATATATATATATGGAGGGGGGGGGGAATTAATAAATTTGGGAAAATACAAAAAAAAAAAGAAAAGTAAACGAAAGAGATAAGAAGAATATCTAAACGTAGTAAAAGAAGATTATTTTCCCACGAAGCTAGGCCGAAAGCGGATTTATCGAGGGTGTAGAAGTCACGTTGGTATCGAAGGAAAAGAAAAAGAAAAATAGAAAGAGAGAGAGAGAGAGAAAGAGAGAGATAGAGATGGATGGAGACGTAAGAGAGAAAAAAAAAAGAATTAAATAAAGAAAAAGAAGTGGAAGAAGAAGTAGAAGAAAAATAAATAAAAGAAAGATGGGGAAGGAAGAAAGTGGTGGGAGATGGGGTTGGGGGACTAGAAGAAGGTGTCGGTGTCCTTTGAAAGATAGTCTCATTATTTGCAAATCCGATAATCGTCCCTTTTGCGAGGCCCAGAATCTTGGCAAACCTTTTCCTTTTCGTTGCATATTTTTTCAACACAAAATGGAGCAGAAAATAAAGAGGGGTGGCAAAAGATTAAAAGAGACTTAAAGAGAGAGAGAGAGAGAGAGAGAGAGAGAGAGAGAGAGAGAGAGAGAAGTAAAAAGGAATTCGAGAAGCACGGAATCGCGTGCTGTTCCTCCGCGGGCAATATTCTTTTCGTGGGCCCTACTCCCTTTTGAGAAGGGGAA
>NW_015149192.1:69792-81059 GCF_001465965.1 Polistes dominula | reverse complement strand
TGTTTTGTAGAAAATTTTATTAGCTACAAAAATAGTTATATACAAAGATATTGAATTTCCCTTACTTTTTGAGATATATTAAAAAAATTAAAAACAAATTCCGTCCTTTTTTTACATTTATTTAAATATCTCAAAAAGTAAGCAAGATAGAGCGATTTTACAAATATTATGTTATGTAGACAATTTCATTTCCTACAAAATAGGTTATCTACAAAGATATTGTATTTTAATTACTTTACGAGATATATTAAAAAAATTTTCTTGTAAATCTATCGATTTTAAATGAATAAATTTCTTTTTATTATAGATATAAAAATCATCTAATGCATTAGCATATCATTTTGTAATCCTATAGTTTTTCTCTAACACAGTAAAGAAACGTACAAACTTTTATTGTATGCGAAAAAAACATACATTTTTTAACATAATAACTGTAGTACAATCGATTTTGTATTATAGAAAATATATGTATATATAAAAAAAGGAAATATTTCCGATATTTTTACATCGGATTTTTGTAGACTTAAAAATTTTTCTATAATGCTGTTTATTTGCTATCATCATTAGATTGCTGAATAATATACAATAAAATTCCAAAATTTATCTTGTAATTCAGTCGTTTTTAAGTGACAAAATTTTATTTTTTTATAGATATAAAAATCATCTAATGTATTAGCATATCATTTTTGTAATCCTATAGTTTATCTCTATCGCAGTAAAGAAACATACAAACTTTTATCAAATGCGAAAATTACATACATTTTCCAACATAATTACTGTAATATGATCGATTTTTTATCATACTATATATTTATATTAAAAAAACGAAATATTTCCAATATTATTACATCAGATTTTTGTAGACTAAAAAATTTTTCTATATTGCAGTTATCCTACAAACTTTGATTGCTGAATAATATACAATGTAATTCCAACATTTTCTTTGTAATTCAGTTGATTTTAAATGCCTAAACTTCTTTTTTTTAAAGATATAAGAACCATCTAATTTATTAGCATATCATTTTCGTAATCTTATAGTTTTTCTCTAACGCAGTAAAGAAACATACAAACTTTTATTGTATTTGAAAATTACATACATTTTTCAACATAATAACTGTATTATAATCAATTTTGTATCATAGGATATATGTATATTAAAAAAACGAAATATTTCCAATATTATTACATCGGATTTTTGTAGTCTAAAAAATTTTTCTATAAAGCAGTTAATCTACAAACATCTTTAGATTGCTGAATAATATTTAATGATATTCTAAAATTTTCCTTGTCATTCAATCGATTTAAATTAAAAAATTTTTTTTTATTAAAGACATAAGAATCTTTAAATGTATTAGCATATCATTTTTGTAATCCTATAGTTTTTCTCTAATGCATTCAAGAAACATACAAACTTTTATTATCTGCGAAAAAGAGATACATTTTTTAGCATAAATACTGTAATATTATCAATTTTGTATCATAAAAAATATATGTATATTTAAAAAAACGAAATAATTCCCATATTATTGCATCGGATTTTTGAAGACAAAAAATTGTTCAATAATGCTGTTAATCTAGAAACATCTTTAGATTTTTGAAAAATATACAACGTAATTCCAACATTTTACTGGTAATGCAATCCATTCGATATTACAAAATTTCTTTTAATTATAGATATAAGAATCTTCTAATGCATTAGCATATCATTTTTGTGATCCTATAGTTTCTCTCTAATGCACTAAAGAAACATACAAACTTTTATTATCTTCGAAAAAGAGATACATTTTTCAACATAAATACTGTAATATAATCGATTGTGTATCATAGAAAATATATGTATATTAAAAAAACGAAATATTTCGAAGATTATTGCATCGGATTTTTGTAGACTTAAAAATTTTTCTATAATGCAGTTAATCTGCAAACATCATTAGATTGCTGAATAATGTACAATGTAATTCCAACATTTTTCTTGTAATTCTATCGATTTTAAATGACAAAATTTCTTTTTATTAAAGATAAAAGAATTTTCTAATGTATTAGCATATTATTTTTGTAATCCTATAGTTTTCTCTAACGCAGTAAAGAAACATACATACTTTTATTATGTGCGAAAATTACATAGATATTTAAACATAATACCTGTAGTATAATGGATTTTGTATCATAGAAAATATATGTATATTAAAAAAACGAAATATTTGGAAGATTATTACATCGGATTTTTGTAGACTTAAAATATTTTCTATAATGCAGTAAATCTACAAGCATCTTTAGATTGCTGAATAATATATAATGTTTATCTAAAATTTTTCTAGTAATTCAATCGATTTTAAATGACAAGAATTCTTTTTATTAAAGATATAAGAATCTCCTAATATATTAGCATCTCATTTTCGTAATCCTATAGTTTTTCTCTAATGCAGTAAAGAAACACAAAAACTTCTGTTATCTGCAAGAATTATATACATTTTTTAACATAATACTGTATTATAATAGATTTTGTATGCCAGGAAATTTTTGTATATAAAAATAACGAAATATTTCGAAGATTATGACAACGGATTTTTGTAGACTAACCAATTTTTCTATAATTCTGTAAATCTACAAACATCTTTAGATTGCTAAAGATGTACAATAGTCATCTAAAATTCTCCTTGTAATTCAATCGATTTTAAATGACAAGAATTCTTTTCAATATAAATACAAGAGCCTATTATTATATTTATATCAAATTTTTGTAATCTTATTATTTTTCTCAAAAGCAGTGACGAAAAAACAAACTTTCATTATTTGTGAAAAAGAGATCGTTATTTAACATTTAAACTGAAATTTAATCCATTTTGTATCATAGATAATTTGTGTATATTAAACAAACGAGTTATTTTGAAGAATAAGACATATGATTTTTTGAAACTGACCAATTTTTTTATGATGCAGTAAATCTACAAACATCTTTAGACTGCTGATAAATTTACAATGTTATTCTAACATTTCGCTTGTAATTTTTGTCGATTTTACAAGACAAGAATTCTGTCTATTATAGATACAAGAACCTACTATTAAATTTACATCACATTTTAGTAATCCTATAATTTTTTTAAATGCAGTCAAGAAACAAACAAACTCTTATTATCTGTAAAAATGAGATACATCATTCAACATAATTCCAGAACTTTAATCGATTTTGTATCAAAGTATATTTGTGTATATTAAAAAGACGAAATATTTCGAAGAATATGACATAGAATTTTTGTTATTTAACAAATTTTACTACAATGCAGTGAATCTACAAACATCTTTAGATTACTGATAAATGTACAATGTTGATCTAACATTTTGCTTGTAATTTTTTCGATTTTAAAGGACAAGAATTCTGCTCATTATAGATACAAGTACTTACTATTATATTTACATCAAATTTTTGTAATCCTAATATATTTCACAAATGCAGTCAAAAAACAAAGAAACTTTTATTATCTGCGAGAAGGAGATTCATTACTCAGCATAATAACTGTCATTTAATCGATTTTGTATCAACGTATACTTGCGTATATTTAAAAAACGAGATATTTCGAAGATTATGACATAGTATTTTTGTGGATTAACAAATTTCTCTACGATGCAGTAAATCTACAAACATCTTTGGATTTCTGATAAATGTACAATGGTAATTTATGTTATGGTCGGTAACAGGAGGTCGCTTTCACCAGTCTTTACTAGTTCTGTAAAAGGGAAAACTCGAGGAGTAAAAACAAATATTGAAAGTCTCTAACCGCTCACGACCTTACAGTCGTTTACACGGCAAAGAAGAAAGAAGAAATAGTTATGCCTGTTTCGGGTCAGCCTAGTAAATGAGAACTTTACCCGGGATATGCTCTCGGATACCAGATATCGGGCTTCAGACGCTAGATGTAACCAATCCTTAAACTAGATGTCAACAAATTTCAATCGCTTACCTTGTTTAAGGAGCCGACTGATCAGAACTGTAAGATTGATTTAATTTTAAAATATAAGTATTTATTATAATAGAACAAATGTTTAATTATTAAGGTTTAAAGAGATAGAAAAACAATATGTGACAGATCTATTTCGCTACAGTCATTCAATGCATTGATTTTAAAGATTTCGTGTACCTCGTTGTCTGTCTTCGCAACCTCGTTCGAGTCACTAATGGAAACTTTACCGGCGTCTATCGTTACACTCATCTTCCGCAAAAAATCATTGCCTATTAGTAAACTATGATCTAAAAGAGCATCGGAAACTACGTGAACTTTGATCRGATACATTTTCTTATCGATAATGATACTTGTTTCTATCACGCYATATGTTTTAATTAGATCAGAGCCCACACCCCGAAAACGCAAAATCTCTTTATTTAATTTCGGTGTGCCTACCTTAAAATATTGTTCTGTTGTTATTAAACTTATGTCACTACCCGTGTCTATCAGCGCTGTAATTATATCGTTTCCCATTTGCACCTCTTTTACACACTTYCGTTTGGTTTCCATACTCACACCACACACTTTCTCCGACGCGTCCCGTTGCTTCTCGTTCTTTTGACAAGCTGTTGAAATATGTCCGAATTCGCCGCACTTAAAACACTTTGATCCTTTTCTCTTAAATGGACAACTCCGTCTCTGATGGTTCAACCCTCCGCAACTAAAGCAGCGTTCGCCGCTAGTCTCCGACGGTGGTCTGCGTGACTGCTTCYCCTTCTCGTTGGTAACATGTGTCCCTTGCGTCTTTGTCGTCTTCGTCTTCTCCTTCATTTTTTCTTTCATGACTTCATATAATGCAATTTTCTTYTTTARTTCTYTGATCGTTGTAGCTCCGTACAGAATTGTTTTATTTATTTCTTCGTCTTGAATGCCGTCGATGATATATTGTATCGTAGATGTTTTATCGACACCTGCTTGAGCGGCAATTTCACACATCTCATAAATGTACTCTTGATAGATTTCATCTGCTTTTCTTTGTCGTCTTCTAAGTGTCTTATGTACCTTATATGTGTTCGTTACTTCCATAAATTCCTCTACTAATGCCCTCTTCAGTTGTTTCCACGACTTACAACACTTTTCATACCGCACGAAAGATTTCGCCGGTCCTCGTAATAATCGCTTACAATAGATAATTTTTTGCAAATTACCCCACTGGCATATTTCAGCCATCTCTTTAAACTCTCTTAACCAGCATTTAACGCTAGTTGTTCCGTCTCCACTGAATGTGTTGACCGACTCTTCAACGTCTTTAAAAGACAACATCTGCATTGCCCTTGCAGAAGTTTCTTTTTCGTCGATGATAGATTCTTCGTCTTCGGTATCATCATCCTCTGAATCCTCTTCATCATCATCGTCATCTTGTTTTTTATTRTWAGCTGCTCGTAAGCGTTCCGCTAACTCCTTCTTTCTACCCTTTGAGCTTAAGCCCATTCTCTTCAAGCTGGCTTTCAGCTCCAGGTACTTCATCTGATCGATGTCTGGCTCTGCTGCCACAACAGTCGTATTAGATACA
Organism: Polistes dominula; assembly: GCF_001465965.1. Next base: position 75,545 of record NW_015149192.1, on the reverse strand, counting down.
TCTTTTTGTGATGTCCTCCTTGATTCCATGATGCACTAGACACTCTAACGCTTCCAACTAATAATTACTTACACGCTCGTGAAATCGATTCTATCCCGGCTGAGCCCCCAAAAATGTAAGATTTATTTAAATTTAAAATATAAGTATTTATTATAATAGAACAAATGTTTAATTATTAAGGTTTAAAGAGATAGAAAAGATAAGAAAAGTAAGTAACAATAGTTAGAAATCTTAAGTACACTCGTATTACACTCTTTCACTCACAAATAGTCGCACCGAATCAAGAAGGCGAAGACCGCATTCTTCGCCGCGCTTATATACACATTCACTACACCAATGGACCCAATCACTTCCGTCAATCATTCTCGAAATCTCCAGACTAATCCCGACCGATTAAACAAAAGACCTTTTCCTGATTTCCGGTTCGGGAATATTCGAGAGACTTCGGGGTGCACGCCCGCTTTTCTTTCTTACTGGACACACTCATATTCATACTGTTGCATGCACTCACACTTATACCCATATCGCTGCGCGCACTCACACTCATATCCATATCGCTGCGCGCACTCACACTTATACCGATATCACTGCATACTCTTACACATCTTTCACATTCATCAATTGTTCTCACGCACATCATACACTCGCACTCTTCGTCTTTCTCTCACTCTCACAGAACTGTAATCCCTTTTGTATTCACTTCTCTTGATGTTAGAAGGGAGTAAACTGGTTAAATCACAATCACCGGGTTGGATACAATAAAGTATATTTTAAAAATAAAATTGTGCCGTTTAACAGATTACACAATGAACAAATCGTTTCACAAAAACACTATTAGTAAAAATTTAAAATGCAAACAAATCGTTTCACAAAAACACAGTTGATAAAAATTTAAAATATAAACAAATCGATTCGCAAAAACATCATTATAATAATTTAAATTATAAGCAAATCGTTAAACAAAAACACAAGTAATATGAAAAATAATATGATGCGATATTTAAGGAACTTTATTATGAAAATATGTGGTAGAATATTATAACCGAATTTAGATTATACTTTAAAAACTTAGATAAACTTAGACAAACTTAGACAAACTTAGCAAACCTATGCAATTTAGAACAAATTTTGACGCGTACTTAATGATTATACTACGTAGACTGACTTCATGGATGAACGCAGCATCCCAAGAAGCGTCCACCTCGGAAGAGTGGGAGTACCTCCCATTACCGCAAAACGCTTCCCCCACTACTGACCACCAAACTGCGAGATCCAAGTCAAGGGGAAGAATTCGCTGAGAATCCCAATTCTTGGAACTGAATAAATATTAATTACTATCAAGCGCGAATTCCCTGAAAAGAAATAAGTTTTATTTACATTAGAATTTTATCAAGCGCAAATTCACCGAAGAAAGATAGGCGCAAGTTCTAGCAACTGTAATGTCAGCAAAATGGCACGTTCGGTGCGAGTTCCGGGAACTGCGCCGTCAGCAAAAATGCACGTCCGGATATTTTATACAAACTATAAGTAAGAAATATAATACAAAGTTAAGTAACGTGTCAATATTTTATGCAAATTAAAATAATAAATTTGAATCAATCATTTAACTATAACGTCGACCGATAAGTCAGTACTGGAAGAACGCAATGTCGGTATTACCGACACTTACTTATCGACTAACCAGGTTATCGTTTGACATTGTCGGTAATGCATATCCCTCTATGAACGACAATAGATTCTTAATGCTCTATCTTACCTATTCTACAAAATGCAAATATCTATGCTCGTTCATGGAAAACACAGTATTATTTTCACAACAATAATAATAATAATAATGAAAAGAAAGAAAAATTACATCGTACAAAATATTAGAGTTTATAATTACAAAAACCAAAGTACAATAATGTGAATGAAATAACCGTATAATAATTGATCTAAATGCTAATGTTCGTACAAACGTATTATTTACTCAATACTAAATAGAAAATAGTAAACAGTTTTATTTTACAAAGATTAAAAAAATATTTATAGAAACTACTTTTACACAAAATTATAAAAACTAAGGCTTAACAAAATATTATTAGATATTACTCCTACACAAAATTAAATAAACTAATAATATTCAGTTACGACAAAATTCACAAAATTTCCAATTTTAAGGTGTAGTGCACGAAATTCGAAATTTGACGTCACTGGACGTGACACATATAATAAGTAGTTTTTGTGGATTTTTTAGAGAAAAATTTATAGACTAACAAAAATTTAATGCTAATATGTTCATATATTCTTGTTTCTTTACTAATAATAATTCCTGTGATTTATAGTCAATAAAACTACAAGCTGAATGTTAGATAAAAATAGTACATTTTTCAGTAATCCCAAGTTTGTTTGTAGAATAAATTCATCATAGAAAATATTCTTAGTCCACAAAAATACCATGTCATAAATTTTTAAATATTTCCGTTTTTTAAATATACACTAAATTACTATTATACAAAATCGATTAAAATACACAAATTATGTTTTAAATAGTATGTACTTTTCGCAGATAATAAATGGTTTTTTTTGCTTGACTGCGGTAGAAAAAAATCTTTAGTGTAACAAAAATTTGAGCTTAAAATTTATGTACACGCTTGTGTCTTTACTATAAAAATTCCTGTTATTTAAAGTCGATAGAATAAAAATCTAAATGTTAGATCAAAACTGTACATTTTTTAGCTATGCAAAGTTTGTTTGTAGATTTACTGCATCATAGAAAAATATGTTAGTCTACAAAAATCCGATGACATTATCTTAAAAATATATCGTTTTTTTAATTTACATAAATTTCCTATGATACAAAATCGATTAAGTTACACTAATTATGTTTATACCTATATGTACTTTTCGCAGATAATAAATGTTTGTTTGTTGCTTGACTGCATTAGAGAAAATTTTTTAGGTTTAAAAAAATTTGATAGTAATATATGAGTAAATTTTGTATCTTTACTGAAAAAAATTCCATTTATTGAAAATCGATAATTTTACAAGCTAAATGCTATATTAAAACTGTACATTCATCTGCAATCTAAAGTTTATTTGTAGATTTACTGCATTATATAGAAATTCTTTAGTCTACAAAAATCCGATGTTATAGACTTTAAAATATTTCGTTTTATAAATATACATGTAGGAGAGTTTTAAGTGTAGCAGATGTAGACAAAAAAAACTAGTTTTCAGTCTTTTCTTTATATCTTATTTTTTGGAAAGGAAAACTCTATTCAGACTAAAAGAAAAGATCAGGTAGGCCATAAAACCATAAACGAAGTTTTAGGATTATCAGAATATATTGGTGCTATAAAAACCAATTGTGCAGTGTCGGGACCCTTTGAAGAATTTCAGATACCTTTGTAAACATATGCGATAACATAAACAAGGGAAACATTTCAATGTGCTAGATTATGTTTCTGTATGCATAGTTCCTACTACCGAAATCTATAGGCTGTACCTGTCGGTGGACTATGGGGTTGATCCTTATGCTATTGGTCAATAAGATTCGTAAGCTCCTTCCCTCTCAAAAGGGGTGTAGGACATTTCTGATATAAAAGACGTGGAAAGAAATAACAAGAAAGCAGTCTTAGTCGTAGAAGTAGAGCAGTAGAGCAGTAGAGCAGTAGCAGTCTTTGCCGTAGTTAGTCAGCAGTCATAACAGTCGTAGTTGCATTATAAGTCGTTATCAGTTGTAAGAATACAGTCGCTCATCTTAGTTGTAACCGTAAGATTGTAAAACTTATATTGTACTTTTTCTAATACCTGTTCTTTTTTTTTTATATAAACAGTTTTAATCTCTAAAGAGAGATTATTTTGTTTAGTTTATTGAAAAAAAGAAGATATATAAGTACATTACTTTATAATCGTATGCCTACAAGTTAAGATTACAGTCTTCGAGGTAATTACAGAAACTATTACAAATATACCTTGTAGGAGAATGGAGCAAAACAATAGATGCTAGAGGTTGGGCTAGTTTTACTTTGTGAAGCCTCTTTTTAAACTTATTTCGTTGTTCCTCATACAGAGGACACTGCCAAATTATGTGGTCACGAGTTTGTTGTTGGTAACCACAATGACAAGACGGATCATTAATGACGTTGATTTTTATTAACGATGCATTTAAACTATAATGGCTAGATCTACATCTGTTAATTGTAGCTATAAATTTACGTGGTAATTTTTTATTTTTGAACCAAAGTTTAGCTTTAGTGTTATGATACTTTGGGAAAAATTCAAAACCTTTTGTACGTCCTTCTTCAATAATTATGTTATTAGTGGCCGTAAAAGCTTTTTTTTTGCTAGTTCTTTGAAATCAGTATACGGAATTTTAACATGAGTTGAGAAGGGTTTTCCAGATACTAATTTAGCTTAAGCATCAGCCTCTTCATTACCTTTGATACCTATATGGGACAGTACCCAGACAAGCTTAATTTTACAATTTTCATTGCGCTTTTTGTTTGATGCAAGGATTTTTTTTTGATTTCGTATATATAAGGGTTTGTATGTACACTATTTTTACAATTTTCTAATGAAACTAAAGTGCCTAAAGAATCAGTAAAAATTAAAAAGTTACAGTGTGGACGATTCAAAGTAATDTYGATTGCATTCGATAAGGCTATGCATTCAGCAGTAAATATTGAAGCATGTTTGTTGGTGCTAGTCAGAATACTTATATTTAATTTCGGACAGATGCAAGCGCTACCAACAGAGTTAGAATTTTCTGATTTACTTCCATCAGTATATATTGCATACGTATTTCTATCTTTAGTAAATTCGTCCACCAGCAAGTTAGGATTATTAGAACTTTTTAATTTTTTACCAAATTCGAAATCGATATTTATATCACCTATTATTATATCATATGCATGCTTGTAACAGGTATAGTAATCGCTTTTGAATATAGGAGAATCTACTTGATTGATATTTTTTATGCAATTCACAAAAATACGTTTATTATTTACAAACAAATGTTCTATACATTCTACCTGTTTTTTAAAATCAAAAACATTTTCATATATGTTTAAACTAGTATTTGAGGCAATCTTGTACAAGTAACTATTGTATAAATATATAGTACGTTCTTGTATAAAAGTTAGTTTTGATTCTGAGATAAGAATATTAGTTGGGGTGCTCATTCTGTATCCTAAGGCTAGTCTTATAGCCATATATTGTAATTTTTGTAGTTTTTCTATTTGAGTTTTTTGTATAGGGAAGTAGACAAAGCTAGCGTAATCAATGATTGATCGTACAAAACTTGTATACATAATAATTAGAGTTTCWGGATCTGCACCCCATTTAGTACCTCGCAAGAATTTAATGATATTTATTGCTTTTGTACATTTGTTCAATACTTTATTTACATGTTCTTTAAATGTTAATTTATAGTCAAATAAAACTCCAAGAAATCGTGCGTGGTTACAAGATTTTATGATCGTATTGTTAATATTTATTTTAGTTTCGCCAGGCTTAATGTTGCGATTGTTAAAATGTATAAAAATGGTTTTTGACTCGTTTAAAGAGAGCTCCAATTCACAAATATTTTCGAACATTTGTTTTAACGCTTTTTCAAGCAGTCTTTTACTTGTTTCAAAAGAACCTCTATTGCAGTAAAGTGCAATGTCATCTGCAAATTGTGATATCTTTACACTTTTTGGAATCCTATCAATAACGTTAGAAACATATATACAGTATAGTAGGGGACTAAGCACACCACCTTGAGGCAC
>NW_015149192.1:57295-68687 GCF_001465965.1 Polistes dominula | reverse complement strand
TGAGTCTTAAGGCTTTTTCACACTCTGGATCCCACCAAGAAACAGGATTTCTGTGTATATTATTATTGACAAGTTTTTTCTCTGGAGTGCTTATTTAAAGTGCATTAACTATTAAATCAGTGAAAGTTGAATATTTTGAGCTTGCATTAGAGTTTTCATACTCTACAGTAAATAACTTTACATATTTTAATTCCAATACTTCTAGAAATAGGGTCCAATTAGTTCTCATAGATTTAAGTCTAAAACTTTTTTTATTATGAATCGATTTTTGAATATTTATGTCTATATTAACAGGAAAGTGATCGGAGCCGCAAGTTTCATCTTTGACCTGTACATGTAATTTATCAGCTAGATTAATACTAGAAAAAATGAGGTCTAAATTGGATGTATAGTTAATTGGTTCGCGAATGTATGTTATAGTATCTGTATTGTGTAATAAAAGATTAGATTTATTAATACTTTCTAGTAAATTTTCACCATTAGAATCATTTTTTGGACAATTCCACATTATATGGTGGGAATTAAAATCTCCCGCGAAGAGAGTAAATTTAATATTATCTATATTATTAATAACCGTATCCCACTGTGACTCAGATAAGATTCCACCTGGGGCTCTATAACACGCAAATATATCAATGGCAGGTTTAACATTTTGARTACWTATTCCCATTAATTCAACACTTATGTCCGGCACTCTTAAATTTTTTATTTCATAGCATACAAGGTTTTTGCGTACTAAAATTAGTATACCTCCTCCTCTTGAATGTAGCCTATTTTTTGGAATGTTTTAAATCCAGGAAATTCGATGTTTTTTGTGAGCCATGTTTCGACACATATTAGAATGTCTAAGTCAGTAAGCAAGTGACGTACTTCTTCTTCTTTTTCAGAAATAGAGTAACAGTTCCAGTATAGTATTTATAAATTTTTATCACACCACTTAGCCATTTTAATTAATATCAAAATTGTATAAGGCAGCACTTACATTCTTAAGAGTTTTTTTTTAATTCTACTAAGCCTTGATTTAGCATTTCGATGTATAACGTGAGGATAAATTTTATCAATCATATCAGCTAGGCGTCTTGAGTTTTCAGTGTACTTTCTATAACGTCATGAACGCTATATGAAGCAACGAAAAATTCTTCAAATTCTGTAAAGGGAATAATACATTCTTCTTTTGAATTTTCTAGTGCTAATTTTGCTGGTAAAAGTGCCTCTTGATGATTTATATTACATTCCACATCCGACATATCAGACTGCGAGTCATTCCTATTATCATAACCTATTTTTGTTTTTTTGGGCTTAGGCTTAGGTAAGCACCATTCCTCAGATGGTTTCTCTAAGAGTTTTTTAGCAGTGTCATACAATACTTGATTTTCTGTAGTTACTTYTRATACAGTAGMAGAAGGTGGCCTTTTCAATGTGTTTACAAGTTTATTTGGTTTCAAAGCGTCCGTTGAGTTATCTGCTGTTAACGTATCGTTGTTGTTATTCGTATTCATACTTACGTCTTCACTGTATTTATTACACGTCTTAGCTATATGGCCGCTTTGTTTACATAGAAAACAATGTGTTTTATCTGTGCTTAAGAAAATCCAATACGTAACGTTGTCAAAGCTGATTTGAAGCGATTCTGGTAATAAACTTTCTTCTTCTTCTCTTATGTAACACTGTCGTCTAAACGAAAGAATGTGTGCTCTGTCTGGTTTTATTAATCCTGCTCTTAAGCTATGTATGTTTGATACTGGATTGATGCCTGCATGTTTAAGTTCTTCGAGTAACACTGAATTTGGAATGACCGGATTAACGTTAGATATTACTACTCTTTTATTTTTTTCAATTAACGGTCTTACTTTTAATTACATGTTTTTAACTTGCACAGTTTTGTTTACAAGAGTATCAACTAAAGCTTCACTGGATAAAAATATACATACACGAGCGCCAGATATTTTAGAAATGTAGCGTATTTCCAGAGGATTTATAATATTCTCTAAACCATCAATATAGTCATCATTAGAAAAACCTTCGATTGAGTCAAGTATTATTGCTTGTTCTTTCTTTGGACTGGTGTATTGAGAGGTAACATTAGCGTATGATGCTGCATTTTTTTGAAACGCAGTTTTATATAATTGGCCCCTGTTGTCAGAAACCATGTTGTTGGATTGTTCTTGCATTTCAAACTGCAAAAGCAGTTTGAATGCGTTATTTAATCACTTATAAGATAGAATTAAATATTACAGTGGAACTTTAAATTTATACCCTGAACCATTCTCTAGAATCACGATTTGTTTACACTCGCGTTCTAACTCGCGCGCGACCCAAAAGGATACTCTCTAATACGTGTTTTAAAAACATCTTATTAGTAGGATTAATCTGGGTGTATGTTAACCTCGCCCCTTTAAACCTAAATAAAATTTACCTACATACATAAAATTTTCTGCGATACGAAATCAATTAAATTAAACTAATTATGTTTAAAAATGTATGTTCTTTCCGCAGATAAAAAATGTTTGTTTGTTTCTTGACTGCATTAGAGAAAAAATTTAGGATAACAGAAATTTATATCTAATAAGATGGTAAATTCTTGTATATATATTTAAAAAATCCTGTTATTTATGTCGATAAAATTACAATATAATAGTTAAATCAAAATTGTACATTTTGTTAGTAATCAAAAGTTTGTTTGTAGAATAATTGCATCCTAGAAATATTTGTTAGTCTACAAAAACCCGATGTAATAAACTCTTAAATATTTCCTTTTTTYAAATATACAATAATTAACTATGAAACAAAATTGAATAAATTACACTAATTATGTTTAAAAAAGTATGTACTTATTGCAGAAATTAACTGTTTTTTTATTGCTTGACTGCWTTAAGAAATAATTTTTAGGATAACTGTTAGGGAAATGAGTGGTCTTAATTGATAAGAACGCCGAGCATTTGCATTGAGTGGTCAGATTTATTTAAAAGTTAGCGTACACTGCGTGTCGGTTGTGAGATTCAAATGAGAAGACGTTGATCAAACACCTTTTCATATATTTACACTGAAGTTGTTACAATGAGAAGACTAGAGCAGGCCTGATTATATTTATCAGTCAGGAGCCGAACGATGATGATTATGTTAATCACACCGAACTTGTACTTAATGAGAAGACTTATGGTTGACCTGAGAAGACACGTGTAGTTTGTATGAGATCAAGAGTACTAAAGAGATGACTTTTGTTATGTAATGAGAAGACATGTGCTACGTATGTAACAGCGAAGAGATGACTGATTGAGAAGCCGGCGTCACGATGATTTGTTAACTGCTGCGATGAGTTATGGCGAGTCCGCACAGAGCGACAACTGTCACGAGTTCTCATTGGACGGATTAAATCCCAAACATTTCTGCCCGCTATCAGCAACGAGGTTGATGATGAGATACGTTGTCTTCTGAGGAGCTACTGGAAGGACTGCGAGCATGGCGATCGGCCTTGTGAGTTTTGTGGTAGCCGTCTTCAGTGATACCACCCTGGTGAGTCCATCCTCCCCTGGCAGCAACTTGAGCACCCCAGTGCAAACCCTCATCAGTAAGGAGAACAAGTGAACCTACCTGAATGTGGTTGTGAGCGTGATGGTACTTTAAAATGGCTTGTAACTGCTGTGAGTACTGAGTTGACCACATGCGCCAGAACTGTTGAACTCTTTGCTGGATGAACTGCCATCTGGAGAGCCGACTTGCTGAGATGTCTAATAGTGAGCCTTCAGGAACAGCGTTGAGTGCCGTTCCAATGAGAAAGTGCCCTGGTGTGAGCACTGAGGTGTCTTCTGGATCATCGCTGAGTAATTCACATGGTCTTAAGCGTGAGCGGTCCAGCGTAGTCAATGCCTGTGTGAGAGAACGAGCGTGATGGGGTGACTCGCGCCAGAGGTAGTTGGCCCATCAGTTGCTGAGCACGGATCCCCCTGTAACAAGCACACACCACACACCTGAGAACATATGACTTTACTGGAGCTCTTCCTCCGATGATCCAGTAGAGTTGTTTGATGAGTTCCAGAGTCGACTGAGTGCCTCCATGCATCGTCTTTTTGTGAGCATGAGCGATGACGAGTACTGAGAACCTGGAGTTACGAGGAAGAATCGCTGGATGTTTGGCCTCATACATAAGTTCGGACTTTGAAAGGCGACCGCCCACCCTGAGCACACCGCTGGCATCAATGAATGCGGTGAGCCTAGAGAGTGGGTGCGAGCTTGGCAGTTGAGATTGTCTTGAGAGCACTGAGATTTCTTCTGGATAGTATGCCGATTGAGTAGCCTTGACCCAAAAGAGTCGTGAGTCTTCCATTCCTTGGGCTGAGATACAGGCTGCTGGTGCCGAGTCAAGCTCTCCTAAAAGCCTCTTGATAAATCTACTGCAGAGAGCTGCAACCTATTTAGCGTTGAGAATCGATGAATGAGATCCCACTGATAACTCGGGGAAGATCGTACCGCGTGATGTGCGACACGAGCACGAGCTTCTTGTGCACATGAGTCATCAGGAGCTGTATCGACCTGAGCCGGCCATGAGTCCATTGATTGAGTGATCCATGGTGGTCCCGTCCACCATAGAGTGTGCTTTTCCAGCTGATCTGTGGATATCCAATGCGATGCATAGTCAGCTGGGTTTGATGTGCCTGGCACATACCTCCAATGAGCGTTCCTTGAGAGTTCTTGAATTTTRATTACGCKGTTGYGTACGTAATCCTTCCATCTTGATGGATGAGCCTTGATCCATATGAGTGTTACTTGAGAGTCCGTCCACAAATTTGTCTGAGCTATGTTCACGTTTAGAGTAGCGCAAACATGATTCATGAGCGTGGAGAGTAGCAGCGCTGCTGAGAGTTCTAACCTCGGGATGGTTAGCCGCTTGAGTGGGGAGACCTTTGTCCTTGAGCAAATGAGAGAGACCTGGGCGCCAGTGGACGGCGAGTTGACAACGAGATACACAACAGCTGCGATTGCGAATTGCGATGCATCAGAGAAGCCATGTAGTTCAACAGCTGAATTAGAGAGCGTGTTGAACCAACGTGGGATAGAGAGCCTTGCCAGGCTAATGAGATCTTGTCTGATGCTGAGCCATTGAGAAATGAGCTGTTCCGAGAGTGAGTCGTCCCAGTCGAGATTGTGCAACCAGAGAGATTGAAGAAATATCTTAGCTCTTATTATGACTGGAGAGGCGAAGCCTAATTGATCAAATATCTGTGCTACTTCTGAGAGGACGAGACGTTTCGAGAATCGTTTGGAGGGAGCCAAGGCCTCGCGGCTTGACCACCACGCAGGGGCATCCGATTTGCCTGACCACGTCTTTGATTGGTCAGAACTGCAACGTGATCATTACGACCGTTGCTTCTCTACTTCCGGATGCCTGGATCGCCGTGGGGGTGCATTAACACAAAACACTTTTGCTTTTTCCATCGTACCGTCTCGTCGCGCTCCTCTTAATGACATTTGTATAAAAACTGTTTTTCTTTGTATTCTTTTCTTTAACACGTGGTACACCACGCTCTGTGAATAAATCTCGTCCAAAGGGATCGAAGTTAAAATAGGAAGTTTCTTTCCCCCAAACGGAGTCTCATTGGCCTATTCCTTTGTCCACGGCCCGTTCCTCGCGTTAAGAAAAAGCACCTTAACGTGTTTAATAACCAGGGAGGGTAATTCCAAAAATATGTTGATATTTTACGTAAGAAAAATATTATTTTAAGTAATGTAGACAAAACGAGCAACGAAATATATGTGCTCATTGGGGCAGACGTTGCGGGTAAATTATTGACCGGGAAAAAACATGATTTTAATAATGGTTTAATTGCGTTTAAAACGCTCTTAGGATGGACTTTAATGGGTAAGATACCTAAACGAGACAGTGTTGACACGGCAACGATGATCACTACAATGTTTGTAAAAGAGGCCAATCTAAGCGACATGTGGTCTTTAGATATTATTGGTATAAAAGATCCAATCGAAAAATTGGATAAATTCGTAAAAGATGAGAAAACACGGGATTTTTTATTAAAAACCGCTAGACTAAATACAAATGGTCGATATGAGGTTAAATTGCCGTGGGTGGAGGATCACACGCCTGTAGCCAGTAATTTTGATATCGCACAAAAACGTTTAACGAACTGTATCAAAAAGTTAAAAGCTTAAAATTTGTATGACGATTATGATAAAGTTTTTCAAGCGTCGCTTGACGAGAAAATTATTGAAAAAGTTTCTGCATCTGAGACAAATAAACCCAGTCATTATTTGCCACATCGGCCTGTAGTTAAAGAGCACAGTACTACCCCCCTTCGTCCATTGTTCGACGCGTCAGCTCATAAGGACGGTTTTCCGTCGTTAAATAGTTGTTTAGAAAAAGGACCAAACTTAATCGAGTTTATTCCTTCGAATTTAAATAGATTTCGCGAGGGCCAACTGGGTGTTGTTTCGGACATAAGGAAAGCCTTTTTACAGATTTCCTTAAATAATCAAGATCGCGATTATTTACGTTTTTAATGGGTAGAAAAGGGCGAAACAGTTATTTACAGACACTGCCGAGTAGTTTTCGGTCTCTTTTGTAGCCCATTTTTATTAGCAGCTATTATTGAATTGCATTTATCGTCAGCCTTAATAGACAAACAAGAAAATTCTAATTTGCGTTGATTAAAAGAAACAATAAACAAATTAAAAAGTTCATTTTATGTAGATAACTGTGTAGCTAGCGTAGATTGTTTTGACGAGTTGGAAACATTTATTCAAGAATCTACTGCAGTAATTTTAGCTGCCGGTTTTGAACTAAGAGGCTGGGAAAGTACAGGTGATTCGGCGGTAAGTCAATCGACCTTGGTCTTAGGCATACAGTGGAATAAAAAGAGGGACACTTTGTCGGTCAATCCCGCAGTGTTAGATATGGAGGCTCAAAATTCGACTACAAAGCGAATTACTTTATCTGCAACTCACAAAATTTTTGACCCGATCGGCATAACGTGCCCTGTTTCCTTACAGACTAAGTTAATTTTACAAAAGGCTTTTAAAATTTGGCTAAAGAAAATCGATTGGGACGTCGAAATTGTGAGACAAGCGAGGGAAGAATTTTTATCGTGGAAAAACGACTTAATTTCGTTAAAAAATTTAGAGATTCCGCGAGGTATTGGTAAGGGCTATTTAACCTTGCACGTTTTCGGAGACGCGGGCGGATCAGCTTACGCAGCTGCTGTTTTCGCACGAGTTGAACTCGACGGTAGGGTGTCAGTTTCGCTTCTAAATGCCAAGGCGCGATTGGATCCGAAAAGGTGTACGATTCCTCGACTTGAATTGATGGCCGCGACGATAGCCGTGAGACTCGCAAATAGCGTGCGTGAGTCTTTGACTAGAGCTGTTTTAAAAACATATTATTGGACGGACTCCACGACGGTATTAGCATGGATAGGCCGGGTCATGCAATGGGGCAATTTCGTGTGGAATCGTGTCAATGAAATACGCAAGTTTAGTAAAATAGAGGACTGGAAGTATATACAGAGTGATCAAAACCCGGCAGACTTGCCGTCTCGCGGTTGTAGCTCGTCGCAATTGTTAGAATCAAAGTGGTGGCTAGGGCCCGATTGGCTTTACAACACGGAATCTTATTGGCCAACATCAAGGGCAAATATTAACGAGGACGAAGTTTGTACTGAATGTAAAAAATCGTGTTTGACGCACATGGTAAGTCTTGAAGACGCGAGTTTCGAAGCAACGGAATATTTCTCTTCCTGCAGTAAATTTCTACGTTTTTTCGCGTGGATATAACGGTTTTTCAAGCCCGTAGAATCTTGCTTCAAAATAAAAAATTTTTAAAAGACGGGTGCGAACCGGAAAAAATATCGTATACGGACAAGGGTGAGCGAAAAAACTTAAGATTATCGTTTAAAGAAATTAGAAATGCCGAGACGAAAGTACTAAAGTATTTGCACGCCAATATGTTCTCTAATGAGAAAGGTAAAGAAAAATTATCTTCTTTTAGCACGTTTTTGAACAAAGATGATTTGATTGTAGTAAAAACTAAAATTTTTAATCGTAAAGATAGCGAATTGTTTAGATGCCCTATTCTACTAGATAGTAATAACGAAATAGTCAAAATGCTAATCAGAGAAAGTCATGAGAGACTTGGTCATGTTGGCGCTCTTGTAATTATGAGTAATCTAAGCGAACGTTTTTGGATAATTTCTTTACGAAAAGAAATTCGGAAAATGATATCGAAATGCGTGACGTGTAACAAGCCAAAATCAAAAAGGATGGCATGCGATACACCAGCTTTACCGGAAAATAGAGTTAGAGATGCGGCGATTTTTGAGGTTGTGGGCGTGGATTTCGCCGGTCCATTATTTTTGCGCGATTGTGGGAAAGCATGGATATGTATATTTACTTGTGTTATTTACAGAGCGGTACATCTTGAGTTAACTACTAGCTTAGCAGCTACGGGGGTTTTAGAAGTGTTGCGTCGTTTTATAGCCTGACAAGGCCGGCCGAGAATGATATATTCGGAAAACGGTACGAATTTTGTTGGAGCAAAAAACGCATTAAGTAGCCTCGATTGGCAGAAAATAATGAAATTTAGTTTGACAAAAGAAATTGAGTGGTATTTTAATCCGCCATCAGTTCCTTGGTGGGAGGGTGGTGGGAAAGGCTTATCGGAGTTTTAAAGCAGATTCTGCGCAAGATTTTGGGCAAGGCGTACTTGTCGTATGAAGGGATTAGTACTGTGCTCTGTGACGCTGAAGCTGATTATTAATTCACGCCCATTGACGTATATTAGCGAAAAACCAGAAGATCTTATCCCTTTACTACCGGCAATTTTTCTTCAAGAGGCCTACGAGCTCATCGCGAACATTACTCCAGACGACTCCTCCTATGATCAGGCGTTGACACTACTCAATTCAAGGTTTAAGAACAAACGCCTTATTATCAAGTCACATCTAGAAAGGCTGCTCAACCTCAAACCGATGCAGAAGCGCCAAGCCACCTCGCTGACAAAAATGGTTACCATCATTAATGAGACCACTCAGGAACTCAAAACACTCACAGTGTAGAGCAATAACGATTGCCTTATGGACACTCTCCTCACTGGACTGCTCGATCGAAACACTCGCGAGAGGTGGGAGACATCTCTTGCATCGACCGATGAATTTCCGACACTCAGCCAGCTCACCAAATTTCTGGTCGCTCGTGCTCGCACATTGGAGACCATAGAAGCCTCATCTACGCCAGCTCAATCCAATGTGCAGAAAGGGACTATGACTACTCGGGCAGGCTCACATCAGGCGTCTCAACAGCCTCCAGCCAGCTCAGCAAGGTCGGTAGCTCATCAGACTTCTCATCCAGCTCAGTCCCGGACAGTATATCCGTGTGACTGTTGTGGGCAAGATCACTACATCGCGATCTGCCCAAGAATGCGAGGCTACTCGGTCAACCAAAGGGTGAGGTTGATCAAGGAGAGGAGCCTATGCTGCAATTGCCTAGGCAGGCACAATCTGAGGAAGTTCAACAGCCGACGGCATTGCAAGACGTGCATCGACTTCCATCATACCTTGTTGCATGGTGCTGACCTCTCAACCATCTTCGGTCTACCAAGAGATGTGGCTCAGACCGCTCAGGAGGTGGCGGATGCACCCGCTCCCTCAGAAAAGTTTTCTCAAGCATGAAGCTCAGGGCAGCTCGTTGAGAGTTGCGATCACCCGATGTCAAGCTCAGCGCATCCCAGTCATCTCACATTGCTGGCCACAGCGACAGCGATAGACGTCTCAGCAACAACATCAGTTCAAGTTCGTGTGCTCATTGACCCTGGATCAGAAATCTCGTTCGTCTCAGAAAGTCTAACCCAGCAGCTCAATCTTGAACGAAGGCACGAAAGGCTGGACGTTTATGGTGTCGGCGGAAAACGGACTTCTCAAACAAGAGGAATTGTCACGCTCAACCTTCAATCAAAGTATAGACCACTCACAGTGACAATTTCAGCTCACGTACTCAAGACAGTTACCACTATCCTGCCGGCCATAAAGATACAACAGGAACCCGAATGGCCTCATCTGAAGGGTTTAAATCTCGCTGATCCAGAGTTTCTCATCCCAAGGGCAGTAGAGGTTATAGTCGGAGCAGACTTCTACAACCAACTCATCAGGCCTAACATTATTAGGCACTCAGATAGATCTCCCATTGCTCAGTTGTCCATCTTTGGGCGGCTGGTAATTAGCCCAATTCAGGCACCTGTCACACTAGCAAGGACGACTCATCATGGCAGCTCTCAGGCATCAAACTCATCCTTGCAAGAGTTTTTGACACGGTTTTGGGTCCAAGAAGAACCTCCATCATCGGACATCTCATCGCTCACTCCTGAGGAGCAGGAGTGTGAGCTCCACTTCAAGACCACTCATTCAAGGGACTCGACAGGGCGCTACATCGTCAGGATACCGCTCAAGTCACCCCCAACAGTCCTAGGAGATTCTTATCAGACATCTCATCGATCGCTTCAACGAATTCTCAGGCGACTTGGCAGAGACACTCAATACGACTGATTGTACACTCAGTTCATGCGAGAGTATGAACAAGCTCAACACATGCTCAAGCTCGATGACAGCTCAGTTGGTAGAAGGCCACACTACTATCTGCCTCATCATGGGGTGCTTAAGCCAGACAGCTCAACCACGAAGCTCAGAGTTGTTTTCAACAGTTCAAGCACCAGCTCCACTGGTCACTCGCTTAATGACATCATGCACGCTGGTCCTAATCTGATGCTTAACATCTTCGACTTGCTCATTTGGATACGCCAACTTAAGTATCTGTTTGCGACTGACATCACAAAGATGTACCGGCAAATCAAGATACACCCAGATGACCAGAATCTTCAACGTATCGTGTGGGTGAACGAACAGCATGTTGAATCTAATTTTCAGCTCACCACAGTAACCTATGGAACTAAGTCAGCACCGATGCTAGCTGTAAGAACGCTGCTTCAGCTCGCTGAAAATGAAGGCTCTCATTATCCTCTTGCTGTGAAACTAATCACTCACGTTTGTTACGTGGATGACATCTTCGGAGGATCCAATACAGTGGAACAGCTCGTAGAGACTGCTCACCAACTCATACGGCTCTGCCATGCGGGCGGATTCCCGCTGGCCAAGTGGCACTCTACTTCTCAGCAACTGTTGAGAGAGGTCTCGTCTGAGCTTAGCGAGACCTCAGGCATCTCATTCGATGACTGTGATACCAAAATCCTTGGTATTCGATGGTCACCTCAACAGGATGTGTTCGACTTCTCAACAATCTCGTCTGCTCCCTCCAAACGATTCTCGAAACGTCTCGTCCTCTCAGAAGTAGCACAGATATTTGATCAATTAGGCTTCGCCTCTCCAGTCATAATAAGAGC
>NW_015149192.1:0-39371 GCF_001465965.1 Polistes dominula | reverse complement strand
GTGTCAGAAACAAAGGCAAGCTCCTTACGTGACGTAATGTTTCTACGTCAGAGTGTTTCTATGGTAACCATCAACGGTTTTTCACAAACAACTAAACCATACTTTGTCCATTAGAATAAAAAAATCTTTCCATTTCTTCATTGGACATCTTCGACGATACATCTAAGACAATCTGTGAAGAAATAACAAAATGAGCGACTAAAAGTTGACGAAATTCTATAACAAGCGACTAAGAGTTGTCGACAATCGACAAAGAAAGTTAAGTTCCACACTATCATTTATATTTATTATAAATAAGACTTTGTCATTGAGTTTGCATATAGGCAAAGTCAAAGTAAGGTAAGCTACGTGTCTTATTTTTGCTTGGACGACACTATATTTCTAATGTATAAACTAGGGTTTTTAAGGAAGTGAAGCTTTTCTTTAACGAACAAATAAGGTTGTATTATACCATCTATTAGGTTCGATCACATGTTTTATTTCTCATTTTAATTTCTCTCATTTTCCCCTAATCATAGCTTTTCGTTTAGGCCAGAAGACTTTATTTTTTATATATCTGTTTAAAAATATAAAAAAATTCCGCAAACTAGAGAAAAAAAGCGTAAAATTAAGCAGAAAAACACGATAAGAAAGATTCCAATGTGTACAACGGAACGAGTTCGTGCATTTCGTGCACGCCAGAAGGCGTTATTAAGGGGATATTCTACTTTGTAATTTTTTTTTTTCAAATTATTTTTTTTCGATTATTCGTAAGTAAATATATTTAGGAATACTCTCTGAAAATTTTAAAACGATCAGAGCATCCTAACTGTACTTTTTCGTCCCTCGAATCTACCGGTGCACGGGTAAAAAAAGTATTTAAAAAAACTTTAAATGCGTTTTTCTCGGAATCGCATTTTTGAACCGCGTGTTGTAAAAATCTCCAAAACTAGCTATTCGATTCGTCTGAAATTTTTACCACATAATCTATACACATATATCAACCAGTGGTAGCAGATTTATAAAAAAATTTTCTTTTTAACTATTTTTTTTTTGACAAAAAATGAGAAAAAAAAGAGATTTTTTTGATAATTTTTTTTCAACTAACGCCATTTTGTTATTTTTGCATGTAAATGAAAAAATCTGCTACTACCGGTTGCTGTAGTCTTTGTGATCATAAAACTATTCGAGTTTTTCATTTCAGATAATCCGATGTCAAGATTTTTACAACAGCGCAAAGGCTAGACTATTTTTAGGCGTTCAGTTGAAGGGCCTTTCCAATGTATATAGAGCGTATAAAATAAATTTAAAAAGTTTTTTAATGTATTTTAAGAGTATATTTATGAGGCACAACAAACCCTACATCAATATCTTTCTTAGTTTTCTAATAAAAAATTGACAAAAATACCTATTTTTTCGAGCGACTAAAGTAGAATACCCCCTTAAATGTGCAGAATAATATCTCTACTGCGAGTAATTATGCGTCCACTGTAAGAAATAGTGAAAACGATCATCGTAAGTCATTAAATAGCTTTTAATCAATATATTTCTTTCTTGATTCTTTCTACTCATACTAGATAAGCATAATCTCAATAGATCACTTTTGTGACATTATATTTATTTTCTATTCAGATGATTCGCAATTGGATATTGTGAATTGTGATTTAAGTGTGTCTCGACCGAAAATTAACGCCGAACAGTGTCGTGAAAATGTGCAGAAAGAAAATATTAGCGAAGTTTCAAAGAGTTTGACGGAACGCGTTCGTGCATTTCGTGCACGCAGAGGGGTGTTTAGTTACCATACATATTTTAGTTACCATAAGCAACTCGTCTCATTTCTTTAAATTAAGAACTTGCTTACTGTGTAATATGTTATGTATTATATGTTAATAAAACGTAAAATAATTGTTAAATGTGGTAACAATATAATAATAATAATATTATAACAAATAAACCCTACAATTATCCTACACCTGATATTCTGCATTCGTCTGATTTTTTTTCAGGCATTTAAAGGTATTAGTTGCAAAAAAAAGTACTTTTGTGTGCTTACCCATGACAAAGATATCTCAAATTCACAGATTATCATCTAGATGAGTTTCAAAAAAGGATATATTATATTTACTTTGGTTAGAACGGCGTATCTTTCCGTCGATAAACATTCTACAATTTTTCTTTCTATCTATGGCTTTCGCATTCGGTATTCTATCCTAATTGATACAATTTGAAAAGTGATATAGCTGATTTGTCAGCTATCCCCATCCCAAGCTTATATCGGTACTCTTTGTTATATATGGTAACAATATTATAATACATAAATCCTACAATTATCTTACTCCTCTACTTTTACTCTGCATTCGACTTATTCTCTCGAAGCTTGGTTTTTAGAAGGTCTTACTTTTAACACGTGTGATCTGCACACATTATTTTTAATTAACTTTTCTGTTGTTGTTGTTGTTAGATTGTAGAACATGCTACAAAACAAACTTCCATATCCCGGAAGAGGCCCTAATTTTAATATTAGTGAAAAAAGACTGGACTGCTGGACGAACTGGATCGGGACTCGAACATAGATCTTCCGCTTTCCAGGCAACTGCTCTTATCCATTGAGCTACCCAGGGCCCACCGACCAATCCTTTTCCACGAATGCTTTACAAGTTTACCATAAAGGCGTTCGTTCCACATTATTTATTGACGTAATTTTTCTCTTAACTAATTTATACTACTGTGAAAAAAAATATGACGGAAAATTGTGGCAGGACGTTACAAAACATACTTTTTGTATGGCTAAATTATAATATGACAATTAAAAGAAGGTTATAAGATAAAATCTTTACTTTCATTTTAATTTTGTTGGTATTCTACGTTCATTTATTGCTATAAGTTAGAAGTAATTTTTAATAATAAAAGCTGAATTTACTTATTTTTTCCCTAATATAATCTTTTTTGTTGTTTCTTATTTTCACATACGCTGTTAACTTTTTTTATAGGAGCGTTCGAAGTACGGATAAGTATGCCATTGAAGTCTTTACCACCTAAAAATTTAAACAAAAACAGTGATTTTTTAAAAATTTTTAAACAGCAAATAAAAGATTTAGCTTTTTACTCACATCTGTAAAAGTAGTCAGTGATAAAGCGAAGAATTTTCCAACAGTAAGTTGCACTTGTTTTCTCGATCGTGTCATACACATGTGAATTAATTTTCTTTCTTTTGTTGATATATTATACCATGCGCAGTGATAAAGTGATTCACCGAAGGTCATGCTCTTTAAAATATTTAATCAATTTAATAGTTTTAAATTATAATTACTACAATCTTTTAAAAAAACTTAAATATATATAATAAAGAGAGTTCAATATCTATATGTTCTAGCAATGTATATTTTTTGAGCATTTTGTAAAGTGACAACAAAAAACGAGAAATTTATATGCTCAGTAGTCATATTAAGGTTTGCTCGGATTTTATAGAATCCCCTGAGGGTTCTAATTAATCTAGAAAATATACATAATTGAAGTCTTTTCTGAAAACTTTAGTGAGAGAAAAGAAGTCTCTGAAACTATTGTAAATAAAAAAAATACAGAAATTTATTAATCTTTACCTTTCTCCTTCTTTTCTCTAAAGAAAAACTACTAAGTCAAATTCTATAGATTAACCAAAACCTTCAAAGCCTTCTGTATAAGGTCTTTTTTTTACTGGGAATTTTATAGAACACCTACTAAAATGCATTGTTCGTAACATATTTACAAAAAGTATATTTTATTTAAAATTTCTATATTCAGTCGAATTTTTTTTCGTATAAATATCACAGGCTTATTATAAACTCAATAATAAAATAAAAATATTTAATAATTCCTAAACTTTATTCGAAAGCTATAACAGAAATTATAAAACACTAAATTTGTAGCTTGAATTTTATTTTTAGTTTTTCTGCGTACATTGTTTAATAACCTGAAGAAATTAGACATAATTATTATAGGCGATAGTTCGGCTTCTTACATAATCTGGCGCCAGCCTATAAGATTTTTATTTAGGTAGGAAAAAAAAACAATAATTGTATGCAATTCAGATAGCAAGACTTAAGGTTATAAAGAGAAGTAGAACTAAATATAGACCAGTTGCATAAATAAACATGAATTAACAGCAGAACTTTAATATCGGTAATAACATAGAGAAGATGTGTTGAGTTTGTATTCACGTAAACGGGCAACATATTGAAAAGCATATTTATTTATTTAATTTATGGTATATCATTTGAACAGAGCTGTAAATAATTTATTTTCATAAAAAAATTTTTCTTATTCTTGATAGTAAAATACACTAACAACGTATACAGAAATACTTTAGCATTTTTCTAAATATAAAATATTGCGAAATATTCCACGGAAGATTTAAAAAAATATATATACGAAAGAAGAACAAAAAAGATAAAAAGGGTGAAGGAAATAAATTAAAAGTACAAAAAAAAACAGAAATATTTCCCAAAAATATCGAAATTTTCTATGAGAAAGTATCATAGCTTAAGGGGGTATTCTGGTCTAGAAATTGAAAAAAATCGATTTTTTTCATATTTTCAAAGCTTAACCTTTTAAGAATATGTCCTTACGAAAATTTTTCAAAATTCCATTTATTTTTGGAGATATAGCTGTTTTAGTGACGCGGCATCCTATATCCGACCCCTATTACGCGAAACTTTGAACGCGTTTTTCTCGAAACTGGTTTTTGTCACGGTTGTCATGATATCTCAAGTTCTACTAAACCCATTTGATTGAAATTTTGTGAGAGCATTTTCTATGCATTATCTATCGTGATAACTAAACTCTTTTAAAATTTTTAATTTTTACTATTTTTACAAATTTCGGAAAAGTAAAAAAAGTAGTAACTATAATTTATCTTTTTTTCAAACAGCTGTAATTAAGCGAAAAATAACTTTTTTCAATTCTTTTAGTTTGAACGATAACGGCATTATTCTAAATTAATAATCTTTTTAATTTTTTTATTTCGGATGAATAGAAGAGTTGCAATCGTGACAGCCGTTGCGTACCATTTTTTTGGTACCCCCTACTTTATAAGAATATATCTTTTTAAATTTCGAATTTTTTCACTATTTTTTTTTTTTTTTCCATGTATTCTTAAGGCAGGATTCTACTTTAGTCGCTCGAAAAAATAGGTATTTTTGTCAATTTTTTATTAGAAAACTAAGAAAGATATTGATGTAGGGTTTGTTGTGCCTCATAAATATACTCTTAAAATACATTAAAAAACTTTTTAAATTTATTTTATACGCTCTATATACATTGGAAAGGCCCTTCAACTGAACGCCTAAAAATAGTCTAGCCTTTGCGCTGTTGTAAAAATCTTGACATCGGATTATCTGAAATGAAAAACTCGAATAGTTTTATGATCACAAAGACTACAGCAACCGGTAGTAGCAGATTTTTTCATTTACATGCAAAAATAACAAAATGGCGTTAGTTGAAAAAAAATTATCAAAAAAATCTCTTTTTTTTCTCATTTTTTGTCAAAAAAAAAATAGTTAAAAAGAAAATTTTTTTATAAATCTGCTACCACTGGTTGATATATGTGTATAGATTATGTGGTAAAAATTTCAGACGAATCGAATAGCTAGTTTTGGAGATTTTTACAACACGCGGTTCAAAAATGCGATTCCGAGAAAAACGCATTTAAAGTTTTTTTAAATACTTTTTTTACCCGTGCACCGGTAGATTCGAGGGACGAAAAAGTACAGTTAGGATGCTCTGATCGTTTTAAAATTTTCAGAGAGTATTCTTAAATATATTTACTTACGAATAATCGAAAAAAAATAATTTGAAAAAAAAAAAATTACAAAGTAGAATCCTGCCTTAAAATATTAATGAATATCTTGTAACTTTATAGATAGTTAAAATATTATTCGTCTTTTTGTTATTTTACTTGAATAAGTACCTAAAATTCATGCCTCTAGACCACAATATCCCCTTAAGAAATTGAAAAAAAAGCAAAAGTTTTTATTATCCCTAAATATAAAAAAATTTGTAAAACTATTCAACAAAAAAAGGTTGAACAATTGGATAAACACTCCAGAACAAGTTTAAAATAAACTGGTAATAACATTATAGAATAAATATTTAAATGTTCGAAAGACGTAAAAAGCTTAGGGAAAAGTGTAGACGAAAAAGAAAAAGAAGAAATTGAAAAAGTTATCAGAAGACTGATTATGAGGAAAAAACTAAAGGGGTGAGGAATGGAAAAGGTTGTAAAATAAATAAAAAAACACACTTAAGAAAGATTGAAGAGATAAGAAGAAAATTACTAACGGATCTGAATTAAAGGTAATAAAAGAATTATAAAAGTAGAAAGAAAAAATTTCGCAAAAGTAAAAGTCTAAAGAAAAGAGACAAACATTTAGTAGTAAGTAAATAAATAAATAAATGAGAATAAGATAATTGTGTGAGTTTAGGGAAACTCTATTTTCTACTGGAAATTAAATAATTACGTACTTCATTAATAAGACACTCGCCAATGTAGCAATAAACTAAGAGTGTGCTTAGGACACAGGAGACAATAATTCCAGAAGCGACTAATTTGGCTTCCTGACCTGCTGCTGATAACTGAAAATAAATAAATCATACATCTTTAAAGCTAAACCTAGGGACATTTCTTGTATACATTTTTCTAGTATTTATTTTTTTATTATTAGTCAAATATTTATTTTCATTTATTCAGTTAAATTACACGTTATTACAGAGAAAAAACCTATGAAAATTAATCAAGACTTTCAGCTTATGAGTTTGTCTCAAATTTTTTTAAATATTAATTCTGAGTAAAGTCAAATCATATTTTGTATTTAAATGTTATATTTAAGGGGTTATACGCAGTTGCGAGGCTCAAAAAAGACGTCTTTTTATGAATTTTTTATAGAAACAGTTTTTATTTATCAATTACAAGTGATTATAATTCAAATAAATCCTACTTTTAAGAATACAATAGCGTGTCGATCATGTAAAAATATTTATGTGCACCGCTCCTGTAGATGATCTCCCGAACGGCCTTCAAAAAAAGGCGCTTGGCGGTGATCTCCATTTTGACGGTTTGGATTATCTGAAATAAAAAAATATGGTGGATTCTTTTAAATGATAAATCAATGCAGGTATTGGACGAAGGAACAAAATGGCGTCTATTTGAATAAAATGTTTCGTTTTTGACTGAAGTTTTCGCTCCAAATTGATAAAAAAATAGTAATAATTTTAAAAAATTTTTTCCTTCGTCCAACACCTAAGGAATACATCTAAGAAGATTGTGTAAAAATTTAAGACCATTTCTGAGAAATCCAAATCACTGACTTTGAAAACACTGTTTTGAGAAAAACGCGTTTAAAGTTTCAAAAGTAGTTTACACATAGTTAAAATTTTTTTTCTTCAACTTACATTGTATCATCTATTCCAGGGCCATAAGAGTGATCTTTTGCCGTATCGGTAGCTTCTAACAAGTCCAGCTGGTGTTGTCGTCGAGCCATTCTTCCTTCACGAGTGCTCCCATGCGCTCTCGCATCAGAGATCATCATACGCCCTGCGTCCTCTTTTTCGACATAAGCATGAGCTGCGGTGACTAATGAAGGTCCTAATGCACTCATCAAGTACAATGATGATTTTGTGCCTTTATTAAACATTCCAGCTGCAATGTAAGCCGCTATTTCAACAATTTTAGAGGCACATGGAACAATTTTTGGAGTTATTTTCCATATTAACTGATTATAACTCTCATTATTGTTATGTATAAATCCACCAACACACTTTTCCAATAAGTTTACGTGGCTAAGGTCTTCATAAATTGGATATATAGCTTCAGCAACATCAGCTGGTAAAGTTGGATAATCATGGGTGGAAGAAGATCGTATGTCTGTTGCTAGCGCTTGCTGCCAACTACACCATTAACACGATTTTCCCACTTATCACAC
Source organism: Polistes dominula (assembly GCF_001465965.1). The sequence continues at coordinate 31,437 of NW_015149192.1, read as the reverse complement.
ACTACAATGATTTTTAAGTCAAGTTCACGGGGGGAAGCATTTTTAAATTTTATTTTTCCGTCACAAGAGTTACATTTCACCTAATCACTTATCGCAGCAAATACTTAATATTTAGGTAAACAATATTCTATCTCTGCTGCCTATCGTATTTCATGATATTTTATTTCATAAGCTTATTGCAGGATCTGTTCCGAAGAAATTGAAAATTATAAAAAATAACAAATACAAAGTTTATCGTCTACAAAAGATTTTTGTGTGTGGTACTGGAAATTTGGTACGACGAAAAATTTAGTACTGAACGCACGACTTTACACTCTGACGTGGCCTTACAAGTTCAGGTATATCTCCCAAAATATTTATCAGATCGACTTTAAAATTTCAGAGAATATACTTAAATATATGTACATTCCAAAAATATATGTACATTTGAACTACGTATAACCCCTTAAGTAAATTAATTTATACTATAATCTAACTATAGATTATACTCTAGATTTATATATACTATAATCTAACTATAGATTATATTCTAGATTTATATATACTATAATCTAACAATATTATAATCTAACAAAGAGAAACCACTTCCCACTAAAAAATTAAAATTTTGCATAGATTTAGATAGTGTTTGAAAGTGTTCTTTGCTTTTATTCCAACCGATATATTACTTATAAGACTAGTAATAAAATTATCCTAAGTAACGCAACTATCTTAGCTCAACGAATACGTAAATTTGATGATCGATTGCTATCAGGGGCTGTACAAAATAAGCTAGGTAACGATGAAGCGTGATTCGTAATGAAGGAATCTTGCTATCAACTCCGAAATTTAGTCTAAGAAGATATCCATTACAACTCTGAAACAAAGATCATTTAACCGCTATATTTTTTTGAGATCAGGTTGTCCTCAATTGTATTCTAATAACTGTAATAAAGATTTTAATGTGGGCTGTCATTTGCAAGGGTTGTCACCAATTACTTATTGTATCGACAAAAATCGCTTGTATAAAATCATTATTGAAGTGAAAACTTCCTAAGAATAGGGAGTGATTGGAAAAAAATGAAACGCGGCGGCGATGTAACGAAGCGGCGGGCGGCTATGTAACGGCAAAGGTATTTAGTATTAGGATTATGCCTGCGAGAGAATGAGACAAAATATAGCTACATAGTTCTTCCTATTCTCGGTCTCCTCTTTATGCTATGCTTCGTAGTTATCGCTCCTGGATGTATATATGTGTGTTTGTGTGCGACTGTATACTACGAAGCGTAGACACATATTATTTCGATCCTATACCTGTTTGTAGGTAGGAGTGATAGAAGGGTAGAATAATATACAGAGATAAGCACGTAGGTAGGCGACACAAAAATAAGATCCAAACGAACCGACGGTCGAAATAAAGAAAGAAGGTGTGTTGTCTTTATTTGTAAGTTGTATAAGTGTGTAAGTCTGCGTGAGTTTAAAAGCTATATAGGGGGCATTCCATGTCAAATCGACCACTTTTGACCAAGACCCCTTTCGATTTCGCTGAAAGTTTTTCATCCGAAGTTTTTCCTTCAATTATAAATTTTTGTTTTTGAATGTACTTTTTAGAAAAAAATACAAATGAATTTTTAAATTATAAAATCCATTAAATTTTTGCATTTTCTGAGAAAAACCGTTATTTTCTCGAAATTCGCTATTTTTCACTTTTTTTTTTATTTTCTAAAAAAAAACTTTGACTAATTCTGCGATTATCCTCGCAACATAAGATTAAAAATGATAAGACATGTACGTGATGCAGCAATACGAAGATTACAACTTTGCATTAGCATTAACGGTCACCACTTCGAACATCTTCTGTAATGTAAGAAAGTTTATTTCCTACCACATTTGACCTCGCATAACCTTGAATAATAGCTTGTCGAGTTTGTCTCAACATTTGCCATCACATCCCAGTAAAAAAAAATATAATATTGTAGGAAAATCAATCGTTTTGTATCCGGCTTGGGATATCTAATCTCCCCGTGTTGCCGACACCACTTGAGATATAAAAGATATTCTTTATTTCCACAAATTACTATTAACTAATAGTAACTAATAGTAACAATTGCAATATAACAGTGATTCACGATCTCTCACACTCACTCTGAACTCTGACGACTCTCACACTAAACAAGTGACGACTAATTTCGAGCTTTGCTGCGAATGTCCAATTTATAAGTCATTTATTAATTACTATTTAGCTATATTTATACTTTGTAATATTTGTATTCTTTTTATTTTATAACCACTTTCATGAACAATCATCAATATTGGCATTAGTTGATCACACGTAAATAGAATGGCAAGGATCCATTGTTGTTCATGATCGTGAGAAAGTAAGTGATAGATAATCTTTTGCAATCCTGCGGTACTCACTTTCCTGCTGACTATAGTTGAGATCACGCTTCAAAGATAGAACGCGCGTGTCTTTTTGTAGAATTCACGGGTAACCGTAACTGATATTTGTTTAAACGAAAAATTATATTTTTCTAAATTCGCAAGATCCACGGTTGATAGTAACTGATATTTTTCCATTTCGTGGAATCGTAGTCAGCAGCATGTCATATCTCAAAATTTGCAGTTTACCGAATGAAAGTGGGTAGTGGAGGAAGCATTTTGCGCAAGTGGGAGGTGTTTCCACCCTTCCGAATTGGGCCCAGCGGGAAAAACTCTTTTTTTCCCTGCCGGCAGTCTACCACATACCGTATTAGAGTTCGCATTAAATTTAGTCTACCACAAACATTAATAGAGTTCGCATTAAAATCAGTCTACTACATATCGTAATAGAGTTCGGAAACAAAAATTGTTCTTAGTCTTTACTTTGTTATCTGTAATTTACTGAATCTATTAATTACTTAATCTTCGCATCTACACTAAATTTACTAACTCAGCTACATTAGCGTTTTATTTTACTTTACTGCTTGTAACGTCTATGTAATTTTAACCATATTTAAGAATATACTGTTATTTCATAAATTTGGAAGTGCTTGTGCAAAAACTGAGTTAATTTCCTCATCATAAACAAATCCTGTTACCTACCTTCACGGCACTAACACAACAGGACTCGAGGAGCTTCCGAGGTCTGACAATCGACGCCAAGGAACGACCATCTTCCAGGGATTCTTAAACACCTTAGGGCAATAGTAATATCGGGTAAACCACTATCTTTTACTCACTTAGTGGGTTACTCTCTCTCTTAGCCCAGATCCCGAGTAAAGTCTAGCTTTACAAACTGACCCAAAATAGAGCATATATTCTTTCGACCGAGTAAACGCTGGTAGCGTGACCGAATCGAAAGAAATTATCTTTAGAATTGTTCTTGCTCCTCGACATCTCCTTCTGGGACGTCACACTTCAATGAAGAAGACGTAAGGGAAGAATTATGTTCAAAAAATGTTCCTAACCTAAAAATCGAGAAGGTCAATTGATTTGCTACTGTGAAATCAGTTCGAGATAAAAGAATTGCGCCATTTTATCTTGTTTAATTTGCAGCGAACAGTGATACTAACTCACTAAGAAATTTAAGATACCTTTTAGCACACTCAGTTTCGTGGTAAAAAACTAATAAAAAAGGAATACTGCAATGCAAACGCTGTCAGCATTTTGGCCACGCTGCATCTAACTGTAACCTAGAGTATAGATGCGTCAAATGCAATGAGGATCATGCTCCAGGGGAATGTAAGGTCAGAGAGTAGTCTTCAAGTTCGGAAGACACAGTAAAGTCATTCTGTGTTAACTGTGGACTATACGGTCACCCAGCGTCTTTTAGAGGATGCCCAAAAGCGCAGACATTTACTTCATTAAAAAATAAGTGAAAGTCAATATCCCAAAAGCAAGCAGCACGGAAAATAACCAACTAGGCATTTTTGCAGAATGGAATATCGTATGCGTCGGTGGTTATCAAGTCTCCTCAAACTCATCCCCAAAATCGCAAGGTGCCCTTAGTCGGACATACCATGCAGCAAGTCCCTAAAGACGCTGGTCTAGTTAAGTCGGTTTACCTGGAGGCTAGAACGAATAAACTAGAAAACTCCTTAAACCTCGTATCCAACTAACTAAATGCGATAAGTACACAAGTTGGTAGCTTATTATCTCTGCTAAATTATGGACAAAGTTAGGTCTTTAAATCCAAATAGTGAATTTAAGTGTACCACATTAAATGTAAATTCTCTGATTAGTAATTTTAAGCGTATAGAACTAATAAACTTCATAGAATCTCATAGGCTAGACATAGCGGTCCTAAACAAAACTAAATTAGGACCAAAACACATAGTTAGTTTTAAAAACTATACCATAGTCAGAAATGATCGTGTAAATGGATCAGGTGGTGGAATACAGCCACTGTTATAAAGAAAAATTTAAATTTCGAAATTGGGAACTTACACAAAAAATACTCAACTATAGAAGTATCAATTATACAAATAAATTTGTCAGAGGACAGTATTCTTTTGGTTGCAGCAATTTATGCAAGGAAAGGAGAAAGTTCGATTTTTATCAATGAAATAAACGATTCGTTTTGTACGTTAAAGCTTGACTCTCCAAAAGTTTTTTATTTTGTAGGTGGAGACTTTAACGCAAAGCACACATCTTGGAGCAATTTATTAAACAACGAAAGAGGCGTTACATTCAGTAAATGGATTGACACAAGACATCTATAGATTATAAATTAAAATTATACAATTCTTCAATCCCATCTTATCCTAGAAAGAAATCTTTCTTAGACCTCATATTAGCTAAAGCGAGATTATCATTTAAACATACCTTAAATGATAAACTAAACACGGAAAACTTTCCAAGTAATCATGAGGTGATAATTGCTACTTTTAGTATTGATGATAGAAACCTCAGAAATTCATTATTTATTAAGAATAATAATTTTTTATTTTCTAAAATTTAGTTTGTCATATTCGCGAAAATTCTCTCTAAATTTAATCCTGATATTAATCCAGATTGTGACTTGGAATTAAGTCTCGTAGAAGCCAAGTTAGATCATATTAAAGACACTATACTGGATGCAATGAAGCGTTCCTCTCCAAAAATAAATCGTTTAATTCTACAGATAAATATCTCAACAAATATGTAAGAAAGCTAGTGGTAAGAGAAAAATCTCTTATCAATCAATTAAGGAAGCTAAGAAAATAGAATTTTAAAGGTACAGCAAAAGAGCACCTGGTTCACAATCTTATGAACATGATTGCTGCAATCAGGAGAAAATTAAAATTTCTTATAGAAAAGAATGTCGCGAGTTATTGGCTTAAGAGGATCTCGTCAATTGACCCTCGAAGACCGGATAAAATGTTCTCAGAAATCAATAAATTATTTCGAAATAAAAGCAGACACAAAGTCAACAATTTGAAAGTCACAGCTAACAGAGCTGACCTGATACTGGCAGCTGGAATCAACAACAAATCGTGTGTGACAGATGGCGATGGAATGAAAACCATTTACGAATACAAGGCCAAGGCTAACCTACTTGCAGTTCACTATATGTCAGTTAACAATCAGAACGAACTTATAAACAATGTTGTTTTCAAAAATTTTTTAAACAATAAGATAAGATACTGTTAGAAGAAATATCAACTGCTCATCCCAATACCATATGCACGTTCGTCCAGTTAATAATGCTTTAAAACCAGGAAAACCCTCATCGTGTGCCTTTTACTTCACTAACTTCGATTTAGTCAAACAAAAATTCAAGAAGCTTAAAAGCAAAAAATCAGCAGGAAATGATCAATTACCAAACTTCATATTAAAAAAACTCCCTGTAAACATTATCCGTGCTTATACAATTTTGTTTAATAATTTATTAAATTATGGTATTTTTCCAGATGCTTGGAAATCTGCTAAAGTTATTTCCACTTCAAAGAAAGGTAAATCTGCAAAAGACGCTAATAGTTACCGACTGATAAGTATGCTTTCCAATATAGGAAAAATCTACGAAAAAGTAATTAATGATATAATTTTAAATATTTGTTCAACCAATAATATCATATCCGAAAATCAATATGGATTTAAAAAACGTCACTCTACTTTGCATACTATAAATAAGTTGTCTTCTGATGGTAACTGGGCACTTAATAGGGGTAAGTGTGTGGGTGCATGTCTCGTCAACCTGGAGAAAGCATTTGGCACTGTATGAATCGATGGTCTTATACATAAACTAAGAAAGAAAAACTTTCCTCTGTTGGTGTTAAAATTATTAATCAGTATGATTAGTAACAGATCACTCCGAGTAATGATCGGAGACCAAGAATCGAACGAATGCGTAATTAAAAATGGTTTACAACAAGGTACTATAATTTCTCCGGTACTTTTTAATATCTACACGGACCATATATTACAGTTATTGGGTATCACAAAACCGGATGCTCGATGATTGCATTTGCTGATGACCTAATAGTATACAGAGCTGGAAAAGATCCGAGAAAAGTTTAAACGGACTTGCAAAAAGCGATTAATAGTATTTTTGCTTATTACACTGCGTGGAAATTAAAAGTAAACACTGACAAGTGCCAAACAATACTATTTAGATTGTCGACGCAAAAAGCTTCGAACAAAACAACTATCAAAAACAACTATAAATCATTTCACATAAATGCCGACCCAACTGCAAGCAAAAAGATAGTTTGTTTTTGTATAGGATACATTTTTATTCTTTCATTTATTCTAAGGTAGAAATCTACTTTCTTTCCCCTGTATATAGTAATTTTCTATTCTCCATATTTCCCTTATCCCTCCTCCCATTATTCTCTTTTTATTTTTTCCTCTGTATTAGATTAAACTTAATTTAAAGTTTTTAAAAGGTATGCGTGCTTATTTATTATTACACTTTTTGAGATTCAATTCAAGAAAATGTGCCATTGTTTAGCGCAGAGGCTTATGAAACACTCTAGTCTAAAGACTTCCTAGCGTCTGCTACAGGGATCTGTATTAAAGCTCCCCTTAGCGAGATTATATGAGCGATTGGTATTTAGTTCCTAATTTAATTATTGAAGTGAAAACTTCTTTAGAATAGGGAGTGATTTGAAAAAATGAAACGCTAGTTCAGGCAACGAACCGGTAGATGGCGAAGCAACGGAACCTGTATACGGAAAGGCAACGAAGCAACGGCCACGATATTTAGTAAGAACGGCAATAGAGACAAACATATAGGATTGAGCCTGCGAGAGAATGAGACAAAATATAGCTATTCTATTCTATTTTTTTCGATTTCTATTTTTCTATTTCTACTTAAAAATGTTTCTATTATATTAAAAAATTAATATTAAATTCTTTATATTTCAAATATTATAATTAATAATTATAAAATATACAGAATATAATAATTGTATTGTCTGCAATATTTTACAAAAAAAAAATGATTACAAGATACATCAGAAAAAAAGAATTAGAAAATATTGTAAAATATTTTTCTTATAAATATCCAAAGACATGTTTTTTAATTATAATGTTTGCGTATTTAGGAAATTTAAACTAATTTTTTAATACAATACAAAAGTTTTTAAATAGAAGAAACTGGACACGCGCGTGACACAAACTATTGGAAGAATATTTAGGCTAATGTAGTATTGGGAGTGCCGCGTGGCGTCGTGACGGTGCACTCGTGGACGCTACGTTGTTCTTCCGTTGTTTTCTTTGTGTGCTGTGCGTCTCGAAGTGCGTGCGTTGTTAGTTATAGGACGTCAACCGAAATGCGTGGACGTAGCGTTTCTTATTCTTAGTTTTTCTTTTGTTCTTTTATGTAATGCATATTATTATATCTGAAATATAGTTGTTCAGTATCTTAACCAAAAGTGTTGGAGATCATTAGATAGAATTTTCCAATACAAACAAATAAACCTTATTTGCTATTATATTTTCAATAAAAATACAATAATATAACTTATTTTAAAGATGTAGAAAAAAAAAATTTTTGAATTGAAAAAATTGTGAATTAGAACAAAAATAAAAAATAGATTTTAAAATCGTTGTAATTCCAAGCTAGATGAAACAAAAAAAAGAACACTATTGTTCCCTTCTTTAACAGCATTTACAGGTATTAGTTGCAACACAAAAAGAAATACTTGTGTGTGCTAACCCATAGTAAAGTTATCTCAAATTCAAAGGAAGGGTGAAAAGTTTAAGAGAAAAAAAATTCATCTACCTGAGTTTCAAAAAAAAATATAGTATATTTACTTATTTACTTAGTTTAGGACGACGTATCTTTCTGTCGAAAAACATTTTACCATTTTTGTTTCTATCTATGGCTATCGCATTCAGCATCCCATCTAAATTGATTAAATTTAGAAATTGATAGTTTTTGTCATCTACCCCAAGATCATACCGGTTGATTTTGTTATATATGGTAACAATACTGTGAGAGTGAGAGAAAGACGAAGAGTGCGAGTGTATGGTATGCGTGAAAACAATTGATGAATGTGAAAGATGTTGAGAGTATGCAGCGATATCGGTATGAGTGTGTGTGCGCGCAGCGATATGGATATGAGTGTGAGTGCGCGCAGCGATATGGGTATAAGTGTGAGTGCATGCAGTAGTATGAATATGAGTGTGTCCAGTAAGAAAGAAAAGCGAGCGTGCACCCCGAAGTCTCTCGAATATTCCCGAACCGGAAATCGGGAAAAGGTCTTTTGTTTAATCGGTCGGGAATAGTCTGGAGATTTCGAGAATGATTGACGGAAGTGATTGGGACCATTGGTGGGGTGCATGTGTATATAAGCGCGGCGAAGAATGCGGTCTTCGCCTTCTTGATTCGGTGCTACTATCTGTGAGTGAAAGAAGTGTAATTCGAGTGTGTCAACTATTATTACTTGCTTTTCTTATCTTTTCTATCTCTTTATTATTATATTAAACATTTATTCTATTATAATAAATACTTATATTTTTTAAATTTAAATAAATCTTACAATACTATAATAAATAAATTCTACAATTATCTTACTCTTGATATTTCGTCTCATTCTCTCAAAACTTAGATTTTTGAAGGTTTTACATCTAGCACGTGTGATCTGCACACATGATTTTTTCTTTTTTATTGAAAAATTAATATTAAATTCTTCATTTCGCAAATATAATAATAACTAGTTATGAAATAAATACAATATATAATAATTGTATTGTCTGAAATATTAAAAAAAAAAAAAGAATTACCAGATACATCAGAGAAAAAGAATTAAAGAACACTGTAAAATACATTAGAAGCAGCTGACAAATTCCATTCAAAAGCAAGGAAATTACTGTCACATTTTAAGTCACATATAAACAAATTATATTATAAAATTACAATATTTGCGTATTTAAGAAACTTATACTAATGTTTCAATAAAATAAAATTCATTTTGAACATGTTGAATGCCTAGCGTGAATTGGTGGAGCTTACCACGGGTCCCAAATTCGAGACTCTTTGTTTACACAGTTCGATAAGCTGAGAGAGCGATACAATTCAATGCGTTTTTTAGATTTTTCGTGGTTCAAATCTTCATTTAGACGAGAGTATTTAGGAAGATAGGTTTCTGGTCCAAAGAATAAAGACGAGATATGTTATAATTAATAAGGGTCTCAAAGAATACCAGGTGTACGATCCGAAATGATCGTACGGCAATTAGCTATAGTTAAATTGCGCGCGTTTGATTCTATCGACTTAAACTATAGATCAATACCCATTGCGAGCATCGATACTAGCGACTATCGAAGCGTTCTTATAATTACCCCACCTCTCGCTTCCCCACTTCTCACACCCCTAGCGCATACGCCCTGCTGGGCCAGTACAAAAGGACGTTCTTTCATTCCATCACTGGACGCCTGTGAATATATATCTAAATAGAAGCAGTTAAGTTGAAATAGTCAAGGAACGTAAGCGAAGCGAGCGAGAGGTGAGATCTTTCCATTAAATACATTTCACATCGACGGTATTTTCCCGCGTGGTAACACCACGTGGTGGACTCTCATTGTTATAATCAAATATCATCCAGCGTTTTATGCCGTAAGGCTTTTCCCTGACGAGCCAATAAAGCATCGTATCTTTGTTTGGCTCAACCACGTGTTTAATTAAATTTATTCTAATCCCTTCTTCCTCATCCCTAGCAACTAATTGCCAGAGAACTCTTAATTGAGGAATCTAGGCCATAACACCAGGGTATGGAGTTGAAAGATTATTTCTCGAAAAGATCTTTATTAGATCTCTCATTGCATTTGTACCAGAACCTTCGTTTAGTCTAACAGTATTTTCCATATATTTTTTGTACCGTCTTTATTTCGTCATCCCTAAAATGTTTGTTAGACAGTACAAAAATTTAGATAAAAATGAGAAATCAAAAACCATCCTAACAAATAAAATTTTATACCTGAGATTCACAAAAAGTATATTTTATATTAACATAGTTTATGACGAATTATATTTCCCTCAATAAACATCCTATGATTTTGGTGTCTATCTATGACTATCGCATTCAGTATTCCCTTTTCATTATTTGTATTGGGAAATGTTATGGCCGAAATTCCTCAACTAAGAGTCCTCTGGCAATTTGTTTATGCTATGAAGTGGAGAATAAAGGGTTAGGTTAAGGTGTAAAATAAAACACGTGATTGAGCCAACCAAAGAAACAATGCCTTTTTTATTGGCTCGTCAGGGAAAAGCCTTGCGGCATAAAAACCCTGGATGATACTTGATTATACAATAAGAATGCACCACGTGGTGTTACCACGAGGGCAAAATACCGTCGATGTGAGATATATATATATTGGAAAAATCTCACCTCTCGCACTCCGCAAATATAGCGATCACAACCTTAAGGGTTGTGATGTTGAATGGGCTCACTTTCACGAGTCTTGAAGATTAGGATATTCTCATCGTTGTCCTTTGTGAATTCTTAAAGCCTCTATAATCCCTCAAGATGTGTAGTCGTAGGCGTCCGGTGAAGAATAGAAAGAATGCCCCTTTGTACTGGCCCAGCAGGACGTACGTACTAGGGCTATGAGAAGTGGGGATGCGAAAGGCGGGGGTAGCTAGAGAAGCGCTTCGATAGTTACTGGTGGTTGATCGATGCTCACAGTAAGTATCGATCTAGAATCCTAATCGATGGAAGCGGATGCGCGCGAGTTTCGAATATCGCTAATCACCGTACGATCCTTTCGGATCGTACAGGAAAAGTGTGGTCTTTATCGGCTGTTCCATCCACTAATCATACCGGTGTCTTTTGTTATATATGGTAATAATTTTAAAATAAATAAATACTACAATTATCTTATTATTGATAGTTTTTAGGTCTGGAAACAGAAGGAAGTCGCTAGGGGCCAAATCTGTTGAATACGATAGAGGCTCTAACAATTCGAACTTTAATTCATGGATATCAGCCATTGTTAAAATGCTCTTGTGACACATTACATTGTCCTTATAAAAAAGGATTTCGTTCTTCTGCAAACTGGGTCTTTTTTTACGCATTTTTTCCTTCAGCTGGTATAAAAGGTTACAATAATGTTCAGAATTTATTGATTTACCAGTTTGCAAGTAATCCACAAACAAAATTCCTTTCGCATCCCAAAAAACTGATGCTAACAACTTCTTGGCCGATTTCTGGACACAAACCCGTTTCAGAACCGAAGAACCAGGTTCACACCACTCTTTAGCCTCTTGTTTTGATTCAGGATCATGGTTATAGACCCAAGTCTCATCTATAGTGATGAATCGACGCACAAAATCCACTTTATCCTTTCGAAAACGCTCTAAATGTTGCTGAGAAAGTCGCCTTAGTATGTGTTTTTGTTCCATTTTTAGCGAATGCGGCACCCAATGTGCACACAACTTTCTAAAACCACATACTTCAGTCAAAATATTGCTTACACTGCCTAATGAGATGCCTAGGGCTTCTACTAAATCTCTTTCAATCACTCGACGATTTTCCAATACGATATCCTGTATTTTTTCTACGATTTTCGGTGTTATTGCTGTTTTTGGACGTCCTTGACGTGAATCGTATTCAAGGCTTGTACGACCAGGTTTAAATTCAGCAACCCATTTTTCCACTTTAATAATTAAAGGAGAAGAGTCCTTATACACTTTCAACATTCGTTCATAAATTTTCTTTGCTTTTAAACCTTCCAAAAATAAACATTAAATTTTTGCTTGATTTTTCCAATATAAAAAATACTGTTACATGTTGATATTAAATGGCTTGTAAACAAAGAATGAATTGACAGATTGAAATAAAACTTCACATACGTTCATATGAAGAGTGTACCAACATAACAAAAAGAAAGTTAGGCTAGTAGCAACGCCGTCTCTTATCGAACAGCAAAACTTAATGAGCAACCTAGTATATATAGCTTCCAAACTTAAACAGACTTACACACTTATACAACTTACAAATACAAACTATACACCTTCTTTCTTTATTTCGACCGTCGGTTCGCTTGGACCTTATTCTTTTGTCGCCTATCAACGTGTTTACCTCTGTTTATTCTTTTACCTTTCTATCGCTCCTACCTACAAACAGGTATAGGATCGAAATAATATGAGTCTACGTTTCGTAGTATGCAGTCGCACACAAACACACACATATACAACCAGGAGCGATAACTACGAAGCATAGCATAAAGAGAAGACCGAGAATAGGAAATACTGTATAGCTATATCTCATTTCTCGCAGACTCAATCCTATATGTTTGTCTCATTTTGTCTTCTTACTGAGTATCGTGGCCGCTGCATCAAATCGCTGCATCGCTACTGTGTTTCATTTTTTTAAATCACTTCCTATTCTAAAGAAGTTTTCATTTCAAAAATATTATCCTAATTTAACGTAACTTTAATTTAATTTATGTCTTCATCGTCACTGCTCAATGTTATCAACTGAGAACGTTTTTTCAGTGAAATGATATTGCCCTCACTTTCAGAACGTTTTTCTTCATTTAAAGTTCTTGCATTTTTTTCCCTTTTTAAAAAATCTGTAATTTTCTTTTGATTGTTGTTTATTAATAGGTCATTGTAAATTTTTGGTACGGAGCTAGACAGTTTTGATGCTCCCTTTTGAATTTCCGGCTTCTTTCTTTGAAAGGATCTGCATTCAAGAAAAATGACTCGAGATTTTCAGTTAAGCTGAGGCCTTTTTGTAATTTTTTAAATGATTACTTATTAACTGCACAATCTTCATCAGTGCTAGTGTCCTCAGGATCGATTGGGTTTACAGTTTCGGATGCTATTTCTATCAAATCCGCTTCATCAACTTCTTCTTCCACTAATAAACCTTGAACGTCCTCAATAGCCATATCCACAAAACCTTTGCCTCCGATTGATTTAGCAAGTTCTAATTTGTCTCCAATTTCATTTTTTACCGATTCACGCACGTTTTCTATTTTAACTGAAGAGAGCCATACCTTCTTCCCACACGCATTTAACGTTGATGTTTTCAGTTCACAATAGCGTGACACACTTTTGTTTTCAGGGCATGGAGATGAAAAGAAATACTTTCCGCAACACTGTATCTTTAAGACGGTAAGCCTCGCCGCGGCTGTAGAAGTACTATGTTGTAAAAAGTTTTTGGAAAGGAAACCGTTTTATAAGACGCTGTGTTGTAGGAGGATTCCCGCAATTATGAATCGTGGTATAGTGAAACCGTGTCATAAGATATCGTGTTTTTGGAGGATTTGCCGCAATTTATGAATCGTGTTATAGCGAAATAGTGTTAGGAGAAACCGTGATATTGGAGAGATAAATGTATATCAAAATATTTTTTGGATACAGAAACTAAGATTAAAAAAATAGAATTAATATTAAAAAATTATAATAAGAGCATAAAAAACAAAATAAAAACTTAAAATGTCTATTTTTATTAGTTTTACTTTTGTTGTTTCTTGTGGGCTGTAAAAAAAATGACAGAAAAAATCTATTTTTTTTTTAAATTTTATTATTATTTATTATTTACTAAGAATTAATTATAAATTAAAAATTTTTTAAATATTCTATAGAAAAAATTTTCATTTTACAAAATCAAGAAACAGTAAAATATTATTTTTATTGAAATAATTGAAATTTTATATGCTTACGACAAGCGCGTTGTAACCAAGTAGACAAAGATGAAAAGTACTTCCTAATAATTGTTGCAATATAAAAACGTTGAAGTCATTTTCCAATGATTCAGCTAATCTAAAACATAGTACATATATGCTTACACATAGAAATATCATGTAAGCAGATCACACGTGTTAGAAGTGAAACCTTCAAAGAACTAAGTCTTGAGAGAATGAGACGAATGCACAGTATCAAGAGTAAGATAACTGTAGGATTTATTTATTAAAATATTGTTATCATATATACCAAAGAGCACTGGTATGTATGATCTCTGGATAGAGTAGCTGATAAAAACTACAACTATCTAAATTCTAGCTATTAAGATAAAATGCCGCATGCGATAGCCATAGATGAAACAAAACTCGTGGGTTATATATGCCAACGGAAAGATACCCCGTCCTAACCTAGGTACATATAATGTATCAATTTTTGAAACTGAGGTAAATAATAGTCTTTCTGTGAATTTAAAATATCTTTATCATGGGTTAGCACATCCAAATATTTTTGTTGTTATTGTTACCAGTTCCTTTAGATGCCTCAAAAAGAACGAAACAATTTTTGTCGTATTTTAGAAATGAAGACTTCTTTAGAATAGGAAGTGATTTGAAAAAAAATGAAACGCGGCAGCGATGTAACGGAGTGGCGGGCGGCTATGCAACGGCCAAGATATTTAGTAAGAGGAGAAAAAGAGACAAACATATAGGATTAAGTCTGCGTGAGAATCAGACAAAATATAGCTACACAGTTTTTCCTATTCTCGGTCTCCTCTTTATGCGCTGCTTTGTAGTCCCCACTCCTGGCTACTAAGCTTTGTATTATATGTTTGTGTGCGACTGCATCTACGATGCGTTTACTCATATCATCTCGATACTATACCTGTTTGTAGGTAGGAGCGATATAAAGGTAGAAGATTAAACAGAGATAAGCGTGTAGGCGACAAAAGAATAAGATACAGACGAACCGACGGTCGAAATAAAGAAAGAATGTTTGTGGTCTGGCTTTGTAAGTTGTGCAAGTTGTGTAAGGCTGTGTAAGTTTGAATAGTTTTCGAACGTCGTCATTCAATTGAAATAGTTCAGTTGCGTATATCGGTTGTTATGGTAAGATTGTGAAACTTGTATTGCATCTTTTCTAATACCTACTTTAAATATATTTTATCAGTAGGAATAAACTGAGTGTACTTTAACCTCGCACCTTTACACTAAACCCAATCCTTCATGTATACATATATATATATATTTGTTTCTATCTATGGCTATTGCATTCAAAATTCTATCTTAATTAATACAATTTGGAAAGTAATAGTATTTCTTAGCTACCCCCATCCCAAGATCATACCCGTGCCCTTTGATATATATGCCAAAAAAAATTATAATAAATAAATCGTACAATTTTCTTACTCTTGATACTGTGCTTTCGTCTCTTTTTTTCGAACTTTGTTTTTTTAAGGTTTCACTTATAACACGTGTGATCTGCACACATAATTTTTGTTGTTGAAATGAAGACAATTTTTGTTTCAAGGTTAAACCTAGATTTAACAGTTGATTCGATAAATTTAACCTCCCAATGATCTCATGTATTGATATTTGCCGATTTGTATAAACTAATTTTTTTATTGTGTCAGGAAAAAACAAAATTACTTTCTGAACAACCCAATATTTTTTGAATCTTTTTCTTCTTTTAGAGACAAAGCTGTTTCATTGCTTGTTGTTACCTCGAGTAATCTCTCTTTATTGTAATATCGGGTTTTTTAAAGTGAAAACTTCTTTAATACCTAGGTGATTTGAAATCGGAACCAGCATGGCTAGATAACATAAACTTAATTATTTCAATACACATACTTAAAAGCATAAGTTATTTCTTTAACTGGACACAAGATTGCACTTACTATTTGCCCATTCTCACAAACAAAACAGTATTATAGTGTCTAAGTAATATTCAAATAACAGAAAAATTTAAGATCTCTATTTACAGGATCAAATCTGTAATAGATGTTCAAAAATTCTCAGCGTAGGGTAAAGTCGATGCAACTGCGATAAGGAGTTCTCTTTTGTACACGTCGATTTAAAATATTAGGGGTAAACTGATGGTCGTTCACACCTTTTACCTAATAAGAGGGAGCTACGAGAAGCGAAGTTTTTACAGTAAATATTAAACTAACATTTACCATTAAATACATTTTTATTAATTAATAATATTTGGTTAATATGTGTTTTTTTACAAAGATTTTTGAACAGAAAACTTCTTTAGAAACATTGTAATGCAATACTTGTTTAAACGAAAAAATACGACCACAATTGTTCCGTTGTTTGCCTAAATATCTAAAGGAACTTGTAGTTCCAACGGAAAATATCTAATTGTGTTACTAACTATAAATATATCTTAAATTAGCAGAAAGGTTCACATATTCCTGCGTTTCACAAAAAGGATATATTAAATTAGCTTATTTAACTACACCCAGTGAACACAAGACCTTAAAATGATGTCATACGTATGTCATACAGTGATCTTAAAATTTTTCGTACACATGACGTAATGGTGACTTTATTTATGACCTCAATATTAAGTCATATGTTCTGACTTAAAAATGATATTAATGTGACTTAATAATCCCATCATCATATTTATGCGTATATATATATTAGGGTAGGTCAAAAAAATTACTTATTTTTTTTTTTCAATTGCCACGGAAAAATGGGTTGCTAGACACCTTAAAACAATTCTAACCAAATATGAGCTTCTAATTTTAATAGGAAGATCCTTCGCATCTAATAGATTAAAATTCATATTTCATTATTTATTGATTGTACAGAAAAATGTTCTAGACGAACTTTGTAGAAAATTTAATGCTCTACAAAAAGGGTATCGTATATTTTTTCCGTAAACCTCACCATTTGAACACTTAATTTAATCGCCAAAACATAAGACACCATTTTTATAGAGCAGTTAATTTCCTACAAAAATTTGTATTGTGCACTTTTTAACAGTCATTTATTGTCGAGTTATAAAATTCATAAACAAAAATGAAATTTGTCTAAAAATCATCAAATTTAAATCTTTAATATCATTCAAATGGTGAGGTTTACGGAAAAAATATACGATACCTTTTTTGTAGAACATTAAATTTCCTACAAAATTCGTTAAGAACATTTTTCTGTACAATCAATAAATAATTAGGTATGAATTTTAATCTATTGGACTGAAAAAAAAAAAAAAAAACTGCGATGCGGAGGATATTCCTATTAAAATTAAGAGCTCATATTTGGTGAGAATTGTTTTAAGGTGTCTAGCAACCTATTTTTCCGTGGCACTTAAAAAAAAAAAGTCATTTTTTTGACCCACCCTAATATATATGTATAAAAAAAAAAACGGTTACAGTAAGTCACCTTATAAGTATATATTTTCAGTGCATTAAATAGATATGTCTAATGGTTATTGTACCACCGGTGGTACACGTGGCATGGAACGTGTTAATTATAATTTATATTATTAATTTATGTTATGTTTTATTATTTTATATTATTTATTAATTATAATTTATATTATTAATTTATGTTATATTTTATTATTTAATATTATTTAATAATTATAATTAATAATATTGTTAATTATATATGTATTAGTAATATAATGGAATTCAGCACAAGTTCGCATGGCTCAGTGAGGCAAATCACCATCCAGTAATGTCCGTCCAGTAATCGTATGTTCCCGAGTTCAAATCTCGGGAAAAAAAAATTATACGTCATATACTAGTAAGAAATTCGGCAACAACTAGACATATGTATGACATCATTGCTTTTTTGTTTTTTTATTTCGTCAGGTCAGCTAAACCTGTTATTTATTACGTAAAAGTCTTACGTCAATAAGTGTGAAATAATGATTTACGTGTGACTCATATCTGACTTATATCTTACGTAAATTATGACATAGCGCAATATCATTTTGATGTCATTTTGAAGTAATTGTGTTCACTGGGCAAGGTATCTTTTCGTCAATTAACATCCTACGATTCTGGTTTCTATCTATTGCTATCGCCGTCTGCATTCTATCTTGATTGGTATAATTTGGAAAGTGATAGTTTTTGTTTGCTACCCCCATCCCAAGATCATATCAATAGCTTTTTATTAAATGAGGAATGCAGGCAAATAAAAAAAGACAGTTTACAAGTTATGGAGAACGGCATGTCATTTTGCATTGTGATAGAACTAAGCAGAATGTTGCGGAAAAAACAAAGTTATTTACCAGTTCATTTGGTTGGAAAATACTTTTACATGCAGTGTACTGTCATAATTCGGCTATATCGGATTTTTATTTTTTTAAATCGTTTTCATGTAATGTGATAGTAAAGAATTTTTAAACATTTTAAGTGGGTTGCATTAAAGTTTTTTCAAACTTATTCAATCAGAATCGTTATTTTTTTAGTCAGTAACTACGAAAATTACACGAAATATGTAATAACTTTGGTAAATTAAAAGATACTATATTTCAAAAAATTACAAATTTTTACTTTACTTTTTGAGTACTTTATAAATAAATGTTAAATTTTTGTTTAAAAAACATAATGGTTATATCTTCACAAAATATTTTCACTGGACGTAAAAGCTATATAAACATGCATTTTTCTTATATATAATAATTTTTTAAATAAAATGTAATATTTAAAATGTATATTTTTTTTAAGGAAAAAAAATTAATAGTAACTTTATGTAGATAAAATTTAATAATATTATCTCTGACCGTGTTTGGTTCTTTTTTAACCCTTTCGCAATAATCGTTGACTATAATCATCCGTGATGTTTCGTGAGAGTATTATATATTTTTAATCATCATGGTTATAAATCGTAATATTTTTTTCACTTTTTGAATGCATATGAAACTGTACATACGAAATTAAGTTTTTAAAAGATATATTTTACAATTTCATTATATGATAATTGGTCACTATTTCCTTTCTATGAGCGATTACAGATTGTTCGTAAGTGCTTACTTTTGGCACTACGGCTCGCTCAACAGAAGTATTTTAATGAAAAGTCCGTCTGTAGCGACAGGGTTAAACAAGATTTTAATTCAGGAAAAAACTATATATACTTGTATTAAAATATAAAGTTAACTTACTATACAATTAAATCTAGTAATATATTTTAGGTTAATTTTTATATTATTTTTACCTTATTAGACGTACGTGTCTCAAAATCAATTTCTTTATTCGACGGCTGCGATTATCTGGATTTTCCAAAACATGTTTTACTTTGCAAGAAAGAGCAGAAAAAAGGCCGCTGACGTGAAGAACCAAACTAATTAAAAAGCAATCTGTTCCGACGTAGCCAAACACAATAATTGGCACTATTAAAAACTGATATAGACAAAGGCTGACGTAAATTATTAGATTTGTTGGCTCAATTAATGGTCGATTTTTGTAAGGTAATTTGTATCCGTAAGACGAGTTTGCTACAACTGTAAATAATAAACATTCATTAGAAAATATTGTTTAAAGCTATAGTCTCGCTTATTTTTTATTTTACCAATAATAACATTTACTTATGATGGTTAAGTAAAATTTAAAGACTTTTATTGTAAAATGTTGAGAGCTAATATTAACCGTAAAAGCACAAAAAGGAAAACAATAATAAAGCAAAAAGAATAGAGAAAGCATTAGAGACATAAACAAGAAAGCTGAAAGTAAAAAAGAATTTAAGTTAATGGGATAATAGAAAAATATGTGGAAAATGTGAGGTGTTATAGAAAAAGAAAAAAAGAAAATAAATTTAATTGTTGTTCCCATTTCCAGAATGAATGATCGGACTCATCGAATTCGCACAGCAACTCACTGATACCTCTTAGGTTAATATTAATTGGTGTATTACCTACTCGCTCTAAACTTCCAATGCTAAAAGTAGTTGCTGACTGTATGACTTGTTCTCTTCTTACTAATTCTAGTTCTCTTTTAAGCAAATCTCTTTCTTTCTTTACTAGTTGAAGATCTGAAGAAACATGATCGTCCTCGACGCGTGGAGCTCTAACAGCAACCTTCGGCTCGTCACGTCCCGTTGCACCATCTTCCTGAACAGGATTATTTAATTCTCTTTCCAGATACTGCCATATTTCTGATTCGGCGTCGGTCAACCTTCTAATTATCTCGTTCTTATTTCCGACGGCAGAAAGATTTCTCACACGTAAGGCTTCCTTCAATTGGCAAACGATATATGAGCTTGGTTCCTTAGCAGACATGGTGATAGTTTTTCTGTTTTCTTCGTGACGATTCCCGATTTCCACACACAGCGGATAGAATTTCGCGTGCAAAGCGGACAGAAAAAATTTCACATATGACGAACAGAGGTTTTCCGTGCAACGGAGAGAGAAGATTTCGCGTACAACGAACAGAATCACCACTATCACACAAATCGCGTATTTACTTTAATATATATCCCACTAATTTCTATAGTCCTACCAATTTTATTATCCCACTTCTGAACTGTGGGATGTTATAGAAAAAGAGAAAAAGAGATGATGAATGTATTATAATATAATATAATATAATATAATATAATATAATATAATATAATATAATATAATATAATATAATATAATATAATAACAAGTATATATATAAAAGTAAATAATAATACGTACAAAAAAATAAAAATCATGTGTGCAGATCACACGTGTTAGAAGTGAAACCTTCAAAAACTAAGTTTCGAGAGAATCAGACGAATGCACAGTTTCAAGAGTAAGATAATTGTAGGGTTTATTTATTATAATATTGTTACCATATATAACAAAGAGCACCTGTATGATCAGTAGGTGGAATAGCTGATATAAACAACACTTTCCAAATTTAAGGAATAAAAATGGAATGCTGAATGCGATAGTTATAAATAGACACCAAAATGGTAGGATGTTTACCAAAGGAAATATAATTCGTCAGAAATTAGATAAATATAAATAATCCTTTTTTTGAAACTCAGGTATAAAATTTTTTTTGTTAGTATGGTTTTCTATTTCCCGTTTTCATCTACATTCTTACGCTATAGAACAAACATTTTAGGATAGACGAAATAAATTCATTACAAAAAACATATGGAAAATACTGCTGGACTGAACGAAGGTTCTGATAAAATGCAATGAGAGATCTAATAAAGATATTCTCTAGAAATGTTTTTTCAACTCTGTAGCCTACCACACTTCGAGACCATTATTATTTATAACATATCTCGTCCTTATTCTTTGGACCACAAACTTATCTTTCTAAATACTCTCGTCTAAATAAAGATCTAAACAACGAAAAATCTAAAAAATGCATTGAATCGTATCGCTCTCTCAGTTTATCGAACAGTGTACACTACGAGTCTCAAATTTCAGCCCCGTGGTAAGCTCCACCGATTCACGCTGGACGTTCAACATCTTAAAAATGTTTTTATTTTATTAAAACATTAATATAAGTTTTTTAAATACGCAAATATTACAATTATTAATATAATTTTCTTATATGCGACTTAAAATGTGACAGTAATTTACTTTCTTTTGAATGGAATTTGTCAGCTACTTCTAATGTATTCTACAGTGTTCTCTAATTCTTTTTCTCTGATGTATCTGGTAATCCTTTTTTTTTTAAATATTTCAGACAATACAATTATTATGTATTCTATGTATTTCATAATTATTTACTACAATATTTGCGAAATAAAGAACTTAATACTAATTTTTCAATAAAATATAAAAATTTTTAAATAGAAAAGATATGACACGTTGTAAAAAAAACTATAGGCATGAATATTATCGCATCGATAATTAAGATTATAAATACAGATCGAATTTCAACAGACCTTCCCTGCTTTTTAAAATTCTTTTCTCATGAAAAGAAACCGACCTTGAGGTATTGTTCGGTACCAAATCATTGGTAGACAATAACTTATATTTAGTTATTTTTTCTTATATATTCAATTTCCTTTGAAGAAAACCATACCATAAGTTTATGGTAGCAAATATCATAAAATACGATAGGCAGCAGGTATAAGGTACTGTTTACCTAAAGCATTAAAAAATTCCAAAGGGCCATAAATTCCCAACTATCTCAATAATCAAAGAAACATTTGGTGCGATAAAAACCCGTTAAATCATGTCGGGCCCTTTGAAAGTTTCTGATTCCTATCTAAGAACGAAGATATCATAAAAGGAAATAACATCCTAGATCACGTTTCTCTATGCATTATTTCCCTTTCCCAAAACATAAGATTGTCCTTCGGGAGATCCTGGTAGGTGAACCCTCCTACTATTGATTAAGCAATTGCATTCAATCCCTTCCCTTTCCAAAAGGGTGTAACTAATTCAGGTATAAAAACATGTGAAATCAAGTAAGACGTACTGTTCGTAATGCATACGTTCTGTTCTTAATACATACGCTCTCTCTTCGTAATACATACTCACTTCGCTCATTATACATTTTTGTGTTATACATTTTACACATCGTACATCTATACAGTCCACATTAAACAATTGTAACATAGTCGCCAAAGACTCAAGTTAATAAATCATTGTTGACTAAAGAACTGCCTTTAGTATACTACAAAACCACTCACACTGTATTAGTTTACCGTCGTAAGACTTTCCGTGCAACTCGCGTATAATTGCATCTTAAAAACGGTACACTAGTTGAAAACGGATTCGCGTCAGCATAATATATAGTGAGCGCAAACAGGTATAGGTAGCTGACAAAAACTAATATTTTCAAAATTCTATCCATCAAATGATGGATAGGATCAAATGATGGAATGCTGCATGCGATAGCCATAGATAGAAACAAAAATGGTAGAATGTTTGTCGGTGGATAGATATCCTATCTTAACCTAAGTGAATATATTATATTTTCTTTTTGAAACTCAGGTAGATGAATTTTTGAAGTGAAAACTTCTTTAGAATGGGAGTGATCTGTAAAGTAAATAAACGGAAACGGAGCTATGTAACGAAGCTATAAAACGGCTGCAATACTAAATAATGAGAGAAAAAGAGACAAACATATAGGATCTAGCTTGCGAGAGAATGAGACGAAATATAGCTATACAGTTTTTCCTATTCTCGGTCTCCTCTTTATGCTATGCTTCGTAGTTATCGCTCCTGGTTGTATATGTGTGTGTTTGTGCGCGACTGCATACTACAAAGCGTGGACACGTATTCTTTCGATACTCGAAATGTTTGTAAGTACGAGCGATAGAAAGGTAAAAGAATAAACAGAGATAAGCACGTAGGTATGCGAGAAAAGTATAAGGTCCAAACGAACCGACGGTCGAAATAAAGAAAGAAGGTGCGTGGTCTGTTTTTTATACCAAACGTGTAAATTCTTTTTTCTTTAACACTAGGTTTACGGGAGTTTCTTATATACCTTGTGAAGATTACAGAACTGAAACGTCTGAACTTTGACGAACGTTCTCTTTGTTTTCTCCAGCTAATTCATCAGCTAAAGAAAATATAAACTCCTTGCTGGATATTTTCGATCCGGTACACTCTTTATACAATGTCCACGCATTTATCGCTGCTAAATCTAAAATATAATAAAAAAAACTCGTTCTCTCTTCCTCGGTGTCAGAACAAGAAATAATTCGCTTCCTTTCCTTGTTACGACGCATATTGAAGAAGTTTTTCTCTTCACTATTAAAAGATCCTTCTATTTCTCTAGTTTCAGTGGATTCAGAATATTCACTGTAATCATCACTTTCACCTAATTCATATTGATCTTCTTCGGAGGTACCTTTAGAACAATCCTCATTGATGTTGGTAGTTTTGGTCAACTTCTTATTATATCTCCTGTTTCTACTCATGATTGCTAGAAAAGGGTGATCGGTGAGAGTAAAAAATACTGTGCCCAAATTTAATTACCCTATTGTAAATACTTACAATAAGCGGAGACTACAATAACCAAAACTTTTGCACACTGTCTTCGAAAAATGTTCTTACCACTGTCACTGCAGCAACTATGTATACTGAAGACCGGCTCGTGCCTTAAAGATATCTTCGAAGATCGTTACAAACCGATACTTGCGGCATACGAAACTCAAAGCATATCGAAGCCTAACGTTGGCGATCGTCGGCTGTGAAAATTGCTTGTGTGTGTGTTATGTTTGCACCAACACATGAACCGAATGTCTTTTCGATACGAAATTTAGTCTACTGCTACTTTAGTTTCGAATAACGCGAGGATCACTGTGGTAAGTGATTTCATTCAATGCGAAATAACATAACACCCGGGCCACACAATTCGCTTTATGTCACTTATCAAGGCACTATTGAGATAATGAGTTGGGGGCATCTTAGACGTTTCTTGCACTCTTACATTTACTATTGGAGAAATAATTTTACAAACGAAGCAAATATATAAGGATTGTTTACGTAATCAGCTAACCCGTCAATTTGACGGGTTTCGTAGAGATAGGTATACCACATACAAATTTCAAAATTTATAAGGCTTAAGAAAATAATGATTGTGTGTATAAACTCTTTTAATAAAATTATAAATTTACGATGCAAAGTAGTTAAGATTAATGCTATGGTTTTTTGCGTGTTTCATTTCAAAGTTTGAAATCCGTCAAATTGACGGGTCCCGTAAACCTAGTGTTAAAAATATTTCTATTTTTTTATTGAAAAATTATTATTAAATAGCTTATTTCCCAAATATTATAGTTAATAATTATGAAATATATAGAATATAATAATTGTATTGTCTGTGTTTAATTCTACGCAGTATTCTTTATTCTGCGTTTATATTACCATATCTACAAAATGCAATCGATACTTTTATGTATATAAATAATATCTGATATCCAGTGTGGGACACAGAGTGTTTTGTTCTATCGATGGAAGGTCGTTCTTAATTTTTGTTTTCTTTATCCCTACCAAGGAGCAGCTGCATCTTAAGTGCTTGGCGACGAAATATTTTTCTTTTGGTTTATTCGTTATTCATTTACTCCTTTTCTACTGCTGATTGAGTAAAAACGTGCTTTCATCTTATCATATAAAATAAAGAGAAAATTGTGTTATAAGAAAGAGTATTTTTAATATCTCCTATAACTCAACAGTCTGCAATATTTTACAAAAAAAAAAATGATTATCAGATACATCAGAGAAAAAGAATTAGACAACATTGTAGAATATTTTTCTTATAAATATCTAAAGACATGTTTTTTAATTATAATGTTTGCGCATTTGGGAAATTTATACTAATTTTTTAATACAATACAAAAGTTTTTAAATAGAAGAAACTAGACACGTGACAAAAACAAATAAACCTTATTTACTTTATATTTCCATTAAAAATACAATAATTTAACTTATTTTAAAAATATGGAAAAAAAATTCTTTTGATGTTAAGAAAATTAAAAAAATTAATAAAAAAATTTATAAAAAAAAACGTCGAAAATAAAAGGTCCACAATTGTTTCCTTCTTTTTCAAGCATCTAAAGCTATTACTTAAAACAACTAAAAATACTTATATGTGCTAACCCATGATAAAGATATCTCCAATTCAAAGAAAGAATATCGTCTACTTGAAAGTTGACACTTTCCGCATGGAGTGGTAAAAAAGGATATACTATATTTACTTAGTTTTGGTCGAGATATTTTCCATTGACAAACATTCTACAATTTTTGTTTCTATTTATGGCTAGCGCACTCGATATTCAATCTTTATGGGTAGAATTTAGAAAATGTTAGTTTTTGTTAGCTATCTACACCCCAAGGTCGGTTCCTTTTCATAAGAACAGAATTACAAAAAACAGAGAAGGTCCATTGAAATTTGATCTATATCTATTATCTGTATTATCGATGCGATAATATTCACGTCTATAGTTTTGTATATAATATGGACGTGTTGTCATCACTCCTCCCCACTTCTCAAATCTTTTTTTTTACATTTTCTAATATATTAACTAAGCTTTTTAGGAAACAAAGCTTCTCTTTGACGAAAATACAAGGTTTTATTATACTATTAATTTGGCTCAATCACATATTTTACTTCTTTTTTTATTTCATCACATTTTCCCCACCATAGCTTATCGCTAACGCCAGAAGACTTTATTTTTATATATCTGTTTAATAATACAAAGTATGCCACAAACTAGAACCAAAAAGTGTGAAAATAAGCAGAAAAAACAAATTAGGAAAGCTCCAAAGAGTTCAACAGAACGCGTTCGTGCATTTCGTGTACGCCAAAAGGCATTATTGAATGTACAGAATAATATTTCTAATGAGCGTAATAATACGTGCACTGTTAGAAATAGTGAAAACGATCATCGTGAGTCATTAAATAGCTTCAAATAAATATATTTCTTTTTTAATCTTTTCTACTCATACAGGGCATGCATAATCTAAAAAAATCACGTTTAAAACATTATTTTAAATTTTATTTTCTATTAAGATCATTCGCAATTGGATATTGTGAGTTGCAATTCAAGTGTTTCCCAACTGAAAACTAACGCTGGACAATTTTGTGATAATCAGCAAAAAAACACGAATAAGAAGATTCCAAAGATTTCAACGGAACGTGTTCGTACATTTCGTGCACGTCGAAAGGCGTTATTGAATGTGCAGCCTAATATTTCTAATGCGCGTAATAATGCGTGCAGTGTTCTAAATAGTGATAACGATCATGGTAAGTACTTCAATATTTTCTAATCAATATATATCTTCATTAATTTTTATTACTCACAGATCACATACTTAATCGCTATACGTCATATTTAAAACACTAATTGTTATTCTCTATATAGGTAATTCTTTAGTTAATATTATGAATGCAATTGCAATGACTGCGCGGCCCGTTGACAAGCTTTAATAAAGGTGTCGGTCTGAGAACCATCTCCGTTGAACTTAGGCACTTGTTCGATTATCTCTTTAGGTGAATACGCGTGACTGAAGGTTGTGGGTTGCGAAAATTGGCGAGAAACGGGAATGTGRGAGGGAGGAGTGTTCGACGGTTCGGGATTCGCGGACYTTTCRAARGCTTCTAGACGCGCCTTTAATTTCTCTAATTCCTCGTTTTGTCGTTTAATTAGTTCCGCGGCCTGTTCYTTTTCTAWTTGCATCGCTTTCYTYTCTTCGTTAATTCGTTTCTCTTTCTTATTCATTTCYTCCATCATTATACYGATTTCTTCCACGGACAAATTAGTCTTACCGCAGGTGCCCATTGCCATTTTCTATCACTATTTGYAACGAAAGACGAACTCGWRTCCCACTTCTGACACCAATTTTGTTACGTCCTAGRGGACGAAGTGAGTTAAGTAGTATAAGTAATGCCTGTTTATGGTCACTCTGCTTTCACCGAGTTTAACCGGGACCAGGCTGGTTCGTTTCTCGTTTAAAACAGTGATATAGTCTGGCAAAAAGCGTACGATAAGAGGGTGGATTGAGGAAGGTTTTGAAGCAAGGAGAAGATTAGTGGACCGCAGCTCTGATTTAACAACAATTTAATGATAAAAATGATTGGTGACTTACAGTGTTCGGTACAGTTGCTGGTTGCTTTCGAGATTGCACAGGAGGCTTGGGCTGGTTTCCTTCCAAAGGAGTCGAGACACTCAAAGACCCGAAAGTTAATTATTTGTTATAACTGATCAGTCAATTAATATTCAAATATTGAATAGCTGGTAGCTAGTAGTAATGATCAAGATATAAATTGAAGTCAAACTATAAATTGAGGTCAAAATTGTAAGTAGAAAACTTTAAGTTAAAAGTGAAAACTGCGAGGTGAAAACTGGAAGTGAAGTGTAGAAAACTGAAAGTGAAGTCCTGAAGTGAAAACTGAAACTGAAGTGTGTCCGGGGGCGATGGACTCTGGCTTTTATAACCCCCGAAAATCCTTCGTGGGAGGGGTAGCTCTGGTACCCCCACTCTTAGTCTCTAACTGGCCCAAGCGTCCTAGGCATCCTCGTTCGAGAAAATTCTTATGTCCTCATGGACTACTAATACATTTACATCTCTAATATATTTTTACACATTACACATATATATAATCTTGTAGCTTAATATTAGTGCATTTATATCCTTCTTATATTCATTATACGTCTTTTGGTCAATTATTCTTAATTACATTTTGTTAATCCTTAATCAATCATCAATGCGTTATTCTCGAACGATTACATTTCATTATCCTTTAATTAGCTACATACTAGGTACGATTCTAGTGATGAGGTTTATTTATTCTTTATTCTAGGACATCTTTTATTCTAGGATATCTTTAATTCCGCATTTTTAGTCGTTCATTCAATCAGGCACATAGTTTCGCAAGTTACATCGTCTCGGGGCGAAAATATCTAAGAATTATTTTTGGTTCCAGAAAATTCTAGAGAGTAACATTTCCGTTGGGCCTACGTGACCTTTACCAGCGTCTCTTAGCTTGGCGACACTCAGTCGCGGGAAAAGGTTTTATGGCTTGAGGGGGTTAATATTCGGTTGCAAGGGGGGATGGTCATTCTCCAGGATTTAGGTAAGGGTTGCCTACCTGCGTCGTAGGTGGGATTTTTATGACAGGCTTCATATGTATATGGCATTGTGAAGGTGGAGGGAACTTCAGGGAGGTCCCTTTTTATTAGTGGTGCTTTTCAGTAAGATTTATAAGTTAGCTAATGGGTCCATGTAAAGAAATTGGAGCATATTTGGTGGCTATTAAAAACCTTTTCGTCTGTTGCATTCTGAGTTTCGAATTTGMCTCTTTTYCYTTGAYATTTATTTAWTTTTTTATTGCCCTTAAATRYTTGTTAAAAGGAAGGTCTCTGTTCAGCAATAAATATTACTGGCGCCACGGAAAATCTTGGAGTGGCGTCGGAGTTTAATACGTAAACCGGTATTTATTCTTTTTAGGAAAACATTCTTCGAGGGATTTTTCTATCGTTCCGACTTGTGCTTTGCACGTGACAGTCCTTCCACTAGTTTATTTCGATAAAGAGAACGAATGTTCGAGAGTTACGAGTCATAATTATTCTTCTATCTGTACTACTTATAATTGTTTTTATTGTTATTTGGTGAACTACTGGAAAGATGTCTCGCGCAACTGGATTTGAATCACTGCGAAAAATTTTGGGTGGCGAATCGTGGCGGAACGTCACAACATTCATATCAAGAAAAAAAAATTCACAAATCAAGCTACTTAGTGGAAATGGTTAATAAAAGAACGATTCGTGCATGGCTTCAGTACTTAATTCAAACTCCACTTTATGAATTCTACGATATTAAAGTAGATAACAACTTTTTCAACTATGATCATAATATTGATGAAATTCATTGAGAAGACGTAAGTGAAGATATACCGATCGAAGAAAGTCTAACGGCACAACAACAGACTCTAATGTGGAATGATGACGAATATTTACGGATTGCACCTGGACAGTATAATCTTCCACGAAGTATTATTTTTGATGAACATGCTGAAGAACTTTTGTTTCCCATTGATTTATTTAGGCTATTTCTGAACATTCAGAGACAGAATAAATGCAACACCATCGACAATAGTGACTAGTGAATTACGGAGATCAGACCGGCGTGGAGTTACTCCGTATCATTTATTATACGTGGCTATAAAAATAATGAGAATAAGAGTTCGGGACTCAGTTACTATTGCATTCAAACATGTGGAAAAAAATACTAATATTACACGGCAGCAGATTGAATCAGACGAGTATATTAATAATTGCATCGAAAGTAATTTAGCTTTCCTACGATCAATACCTAATTCAGTTTGGTATTGAAACGAACAAAAAAGAGATCTTTTTGCGATGATTCGACAATTGGGAAAACCTACTATGTTTCTTACTTTAAGTGCAAATGAAATCGGATGAAATAATTTACAACAATTACTGTACAAATTAAAAAATCATGTGTGCAGATCACACGTGTTAGAAGTGAAACCTTCAAAAATGTAAGTTTCGAGAGAATGAGACGAATGGACAGTTTTAAGAGTAAGATAATTGTAGGATTTATTTATTATAATATTATTACCACATATAATAAAGATCACCGAAATGGTCTCTGGGTGGAATAGCTGATAAAAAGTACACGTTTCCCAATTCAAGCAATAAAAATTGAAGAGCTCTTGAGTTTAAGGCAAATGAGGTTACTTCAATCTTGAATAGCTGGTGTACAAGACAAAAACTAGTACTATCAGTAAAAAATCTCACATGATACTTCTTAAAGCTTTCTTAGACATAAGAAGACCACCAACTGTCAAACTTGAAGGTAGATCACTAAGAATGGTTTCAGAATCACGATATTTAGGAGTCACATATGGAACAAGAATGAACATAACCCCACACGTTAACTACATTTATAACAAGAGTAAGACCATTTTCAGCCAATTTGCCAGAGTTGCGAAAAGTACATGGGGTTTAAACAACTCTATCATGGAATCGTTGTACAAGGGAGTTTTTATACCTATTATCTCTTATGCTGCAGCTGGCTGGGCTGACAAACTTAATACACATCACCACAGAAAACTAAATCAAGCACAACGATATGCTCTAATTGGGGTTACTAAAGCATATAGAACAGTATCAACGGATGCTCTTTGCGTGATAGCAGGAGCAACTCCCATAGGACTTCAACTAACTGAAAAGGTAAGTCTTTATTATCAACGCAAAAACTTGTCTTTTCAGCACTTCTCAAAAAGATTCGAAGCACTTGAGTCTGTAAATAGAAGTGACACTAAGTTAAGACTCCTTGAAATTAAAACAGAAACAATAAGAATATGGCAACAGAACTGGAATGATAGCCAGAAAGGAAGGCTGACATTCYARTTCTATGAAAATATARAAAACAGGKTAAATGCAAAATGGATAAAACATAACCATTTCATAGTCCAACTCCATACAGGACACAACAATATTAAACAGAAACTTAAGAGTCTTAAATTAGCAGACACTGACATTTGCAGCTGTGGTGAAGTCGAATCAGTCCGACATATCATCTTTGACTGTATGCTCCTAAATGACTCAAGGCTTAGTCTAAAACAGGCTATATTAGATAAATACAATATTTGGCCATGTGATTACAAGTGCTTAGTATCCAAAGAAATTTTTGGCATTTTTAATGAATTTTCAGTTACAGTACTAAAGAACAAGGACATATGCATAAGAACGTAAGCAATCTCAATCCCTGCAAAAGAAGCTGTAGACGTAACCGCAGGCACCATTTGGTGTACCGATACAGCTGGGTTGTAAAATACCCAAATACTAGCAATAATATCTGATGCTAGCCTGCATGAGACYGWGCAATTGCTGGTGACCCCGCCTCCTCGTGGCCCCCGCTGGACAACGTTTTGCTGGTAAATCTTAATGATTTGCCAGCAAAACGGCTAAGTGGGTCACTTCCCAGCTTTGGGACGG
>NW_015149191.1:62218-79639 GCF_001465965.1 Polistes dominula | reverse complement strand
GATCTACGGAAGAAGCGCAGACACGAGACTACAGGACGCAACATCGACAGAAAGGGATAACACTATGCGCGCGTTGCAACAGCGCTAGACGGAAGAAAGAACAGGCAACTGGACAAGACGACTTATCCAGGACCTGAGACAGTGAACAAAACAAGACTTCGGGGACGTAAACTTTTACATAACACAACTCCTGACAGGACACAGGTACTTCAGACAATACCTCCACAAAATGAACAGAGTACGGACACCAAACTGCACATACTGTGGACACCAACAAGACGATGCGAAACATACTTTCTTCGCATGCGACCGCTGGACAGACCTGAGACGGAGACTCGAAGCGACCGTGGGAGCCATCACCCCTGACAACATCGTGGAGGTGATGCTCAACGGAAAAGACTGGTGGCAATTAGTTGCCACATATACGGAGACCATACTAAGACGGAAAAATGCGGACGGCTGCCTGACATGACGGACGTGACGCAAGACAACAGACGGAACGACACACAACACACAACAGACGAATAACAAAACGACACACGGACAAGACCCCTAACTAGAAGTAATACTAAAGTAATCCCTGGCTTGGGGAGACGCGGACGACTACGCGGAAAGAAGTGGATTTTCCCCTCGCCTGAACAAGGAATGATCAGGGGTAGGGGGGTTTAGCTGATATGCGTTTCGTAGGAAAGGACGAGACGAGAGTTCAGCACACGGGCGCCGGCTCTGCTTCAGACGTCGAGGGGCGACCCTTCGACTGCAGGGGCAGGGCCGACGTCTATGGTCTATAAAAGATTTGCCTTTACTTTTTACTACGATAAAAAAAAAAATAAAATAATAATAATAATAATAATAATAATAATAATAATAATAATAATAATAATCATGTTTGCAGATCACACGTGTTAGAAGTGAAACCTTTAAAAATCTAAGTTCCAAGAGAATAAGACGAAAGCACTGTTTCATGAATAAGATAATTGTAGGATTTATTTATTATAATACTAGGGGTGCCCCGGCTACGCGTTGCTGTGGCTAATAAATATATAATTAGATCTGAATTTACGCACATAACATTGGTCTTCTTTTTCTCTTTTTTCTTAATATCCTTTTAAAGGAAAAATAATTATGGTGGGTTACCCTTATCACTCAGAGGTATACGAAATATACGAAAAACTATTCTCATACCTACTGAATATACACAAAAAATTTTATATAAATCGGTCAAGTCGTTTCGGAGAATGAGAATAACAAACACTGTGATAAAGGAATTTTATAGAGATAAGATTTTAATAAAGTTTTTAAGAATATTACAAAAATATTTCATAAAATGTTGCAGAAGGGATTTCAACCGTTTTTTAAAATTATTTTTTCAAAATGTTTTTTAAATCATTTAGTTATCTTTTAAATAATATTTCTCAAAACATTTTTAAAAACTTTCTTGAAATCTTTTGCGATATGTTCCGGAAACATTTCCGAAATATTTCAAAAAAATATAATTTTTCGCAAAACCTTGATGAAAAAAAATTACAACAAAACCTTGCAGAAACCTTTTGCAAAGATTTCACATAATATTTCAAAAAAGTTTGTAAAAACATTAGAAAAAAAATGTCAAAAACATTTCAAACATATTTATAGAAACCTTTAAGGCTGGCGATACATGTAAACACCTAAATTTTGACCGTTTTTCACAGGCTTATTTAAAATGGAAGGAATAAATGAATCGCTTTTAAACTTAGCATGTTTAGTCATTACATATTAAAACATAAGAATCCGTTTTTTTTTTAATTTTTTTTTAAAAATGGCCGCTGTAATAACCAAACTCCTGAGGCCCTCGCGGCGAAACGCATCAATCATGGTAATTTTTAGCTTTAGTTACAGCACTCTAAAATTTAAAAAAAAGGTCAGAGCGTGTTAATAAAACATGTATCTTCTAGTTAAACTAAGGAAAAATTAGAAAGTTAGAAAATCGTAAATTTGCACGACTCAGACAAAAAGAGTTTGATTTTTGACCCTTTTTTAAAACGATTTAATTGTCAAAAATGGCAATTTTTGAAAATTTTGGTGGCATTTTACCAATTCAACTAGAAGCTAGTACTATAAAGAAAATGTGTGCTAAAGTTCATAAGAATCGGTAGAGAACTTTTTGAGTTATCTTGCACGTCAGTTTGATAAAAGTCGTTTTGAGAAATACGCGTTCAAAGTTTAGCGTTTGCGTCTAGCGCCGAGCTAAGGCTGAACACTTAAATGAAATTTTAATCAATAAATAATACGAATTTCATTCTAAAAATTTACGGACATATTTTTGAGATATTAAGCTAACTATTTATGAAAAAAAAAAATTCGATTTTTTTTTTATTTTACTTGTATCGTTGGCCTTAACAAAACATGACGATAAGGTTTCAGAAAATCTTCCAAAAACCTTCTGTGGGACGAGCGTCTCCATGCCAAACTTATGAGGCATCCTTAAGAAGTATTTATCAGGAACCCTGAATAGCTTAATTGGTTAAAGAGCAGTCGCGCCCGGGAAGCGAAAGATCCGTGGTTCGAATCCCCGTCAGTCCAGTCAGTCAGCTTTCCAACTTTTTTCACGAGTCCCACACAGGGGGCTCAGCCAGGATAGAGGGTCTGGATCGCAACTGAGATGCGGTACGGTGCACATCGTGCTCCCACAACAAACGTTAATAATAGTGATTATACCCTCATTCCATAGTGATTATACAAGTGTGGTGATTGACAGATTGGTGATACGGGGTCATAGCTATTCTCTTTCTTTATTTTTTCTTTCTTTTTTTTACATTATAAACAGCCTAGTAGCAGATAACTGGCGGGTAGGTCGGCGTCCAAGATGGCGGCACCCGGCAACGCAGACGTAAACACGCCATCGAAAAAATACTATGGGCCCTGAGCCCGGATTAACCGCTCAGGTGGGACCCTTGATTCAATGGAGCTAGACAAAATATTCAAGGATATAATAGCAAAGAGAGAACAAAAGTCCAACATATCCAGGCCGAATCTAGTTGCGAGGAAAAGGAGGAGTTCCTTAGCATCTACGTCATCTATGGAGGTAGAAGAAGGATGGAAACAGCCTAAAAAACCGGCCAAGATAAGAACTGAAGCAGAAACAACCGAGGATATTAAAATTAACAACATGTACGCCACGCTAGGACAAGTGGACCAGCAAAAAAGAGACACGCAGAGCCAACAGGCGGCAGAACAGGGGACCGCAGAGTCGGGCATTGAAAATGAGCAACAAAATGCGACCGCCAGTAGGCAGCACAGACGCGCGAGACCACCTATATTTATTATAGGTGATGACGTCATAGAGACTACTGGGGCGCTGGTGGCGAAAGGTATAAAGAGCAAAAACTTTCTGATAAGGCAAAGCAATAGTAGCCACACTATAAAAGCGATCGACAGCGAAACTTACGAGCTG
Source organism: Polistes dominula (assembly GCF_001465965.1). The sequence goes on along the minus strand of NW_015149191.1, from coordinate 76,206 downwards.
ATTAAAGAAAATTGAAAGAAAGTAAAGTACAATTTTACTCTTATACGCCCAAAGAATTAAAACCTCAGTCTCTGGTGCTGAAAAATTTCCAAGGAGGCTACAACAGCGAAGAAATAAAAAGAGAACTAGTCAATTTGCAACTCCTMAATGTTGCAATAACCAAAGTTATWRCAATGCCATGCAAAAGATCAAGCTTYAAACAAAACCATTTTATARTACAAATGARACCTGAGAGTAATAAGAGAGAGCTGCTCAAAGTAAAACAACTKCTCAACCAAAATACGCGGTGGGAGCAGCTGATTAAGAAGGATATAACGCAGTGCAAAAACTGCCAACGAGTAGGACATACCTCCTCACAATATCAGATGGATTAAAGATGCGTCAAATGTGAAAAGAGCCATGAGCGTGGCATATGTGAAATCGGCAAAATCGACACAAAAGACAAGCATCATGTCAAGCGTCATGTGCAAATTGCGGAGAACACGGACACCCAGCGTCATACGCGGGATGCCCATATAGGAAATTCGCGACGGCTCACTGGAAAGCGAGTAAGCGAGAAAGAGCAGACAGAATAAGAAGACGGATAACAATTAATAACAGCCACCAACGGAACACGGCGACGAAGATAATGAGTGATACGAAGGCATGGCCTTCGCTACTAAAAGCAAGACACAACCCTCAGACGGAAATAACACAGAACGCGTGGTTCAAAACAGACCCAATTCCAAGACTGGCAGTACAGCAAAACTCCGAAAATGGCCCTACTGGTGTACCATCCTGGGCTAGAGAGCTAATGAAGGGAATGCTAAAAGTAAGTGGAACAGTTGAAAGGCTCAACGCTCAATTCAGCAAAATTGAGCATATAGAAAATGAAGTCAATTTTCTATTCGAACAACTAGGATACAATAATGAATAAAACCCCGCAAAGAAATAGGAATAAGAGATTAATTCAAGAAAACAAACGGATACTTAAGATAATAGCAATCAATGTTAACTCAATCCAACACAACTACAGAAGGCTAGAGCTATTAACACTACTAGAGGGTATCTCTCCATCTATTGCCCTAAATTCGGAGACTAAACTCAATGACAAACACGTAATCACATACAAAACTACAAAAAATAAGATCGGATCGCCCGAACTCAACTCAGGGAGGGGGTTACGGCTATTATAATAAGAAAGGATATAAACTATGAGGCCATTAAATACCCATCATCATAAGGTAATGAAACAATAGAATACACAATAATAAAAATTAAATTGAACAATAGCCCGCCTAAAGACTATTATAAGATGCGCAATACAAATTTTTGAAGGAAATTAACTGTTCTATAAAAATGGTGTCTTATGTTTTAACGATTGAATTAAGCGTTTAAAAGATATTCAGAGACACAAATCAGTAAGCATGAAAGTTTGATGATGAATATCTTTTGAACGCCTAATTTAATCGCCAAAACATAAGACACCATTTTTATAGAGCACTTAATTTCCTACAAAAATTTGTATTGCGCATCTTATAATAGTCATTTATTGTCGAGTTATAAAATTCATAAGCAAAAATGAGATTTGTCTAAAAATCATCAAATTTAAATCTTCAATATCATTCAAATCGTGAGGTTTACAGAAAAAGTATAAAAAAACCTTTTTGTAGAGCATTAAATTTCCTACAAAATTAGTCTTGAACATTTTTCTGTACAATCAATAAATAATGAGGTATGAACTTTAATCTATTGGACTGAAAAAAAAATAAAAAACTGCGATGCGGAGTATCTTCCTATTAAAATTAAGAGCTCATATTGGGTAAGAATTCTTTTAAGGTGTCTAGGAACCCATTTTTGCGTGGCACTTAAAAAAAAAAAAAGTCATTTTTTTGACCCACCCTACTATGCCCTGCTGTAGTCCCTCCTCAATGTTGAATATTATGCTCGAGGTGTTAGCGCCATCCCAGGTCACGAACGTTTTTCCGTGTATCATGTCCCATGTGACTAGGATCAGCCACGTTGGAAATCCCAGTTTTACTAGCTTAAGGGGGTCATCCCATGTGATGGGCTCAAAAAATCGATTTTTTTTTTCATAAATTGCTTTCCTAACATGTCTAGAATATCGTAGTTAAGTGATTTTTGAAAATTCGAAGTCGTTTTAAAGATATAGCAGGTAGAAGAAAGAGCGTTTCGGAGCGCTAAGTTGGCAGTTGGGGTCCGGGCCTATTGTGTACCGTCGACTTTATACCTGGCCCCCCTTTTATACATATATACATTTATACAAGTTTAGACAAGGTTCTACAGGCTTAAACAGAAATTTCTATAGTTATTAAATATTTTATTGAAGTTATTTTAGTCTTGGTTGAACTTCGAAGAGTGCAACAACTACAAATTATTTTTTTTCATAATAAGTGGACGGAAAGAAAGTACAAGTGGAAATGTTCATCCCGGTCGTAGTAAAAAAAGAAAGTTTAGTGGAAACCGTTTTACTACCTAAAATGAAACGGCATTTACATCAGCTTCGGCGAAAAAACTTCAAAATAGCATGAACATAGAGGTTCCCATCGCTTCGAATTTCGCGTATTGCATTTTAAAGTTTGTTTCTGTATTCGTTGCAATTTCTAAAATGGTAATATGTAAAACTTGTAAAAGTGATGTGTCTACTTCTCAATTAAGTTTCCGTGGCTTAGGTTTTAAAATCATTTTATCGTGTGAGTGTGAAAACAGACAGTTATAAACTCAGGCCCATTGATCTAGAATGCATTTGAAGTTAATCGCCGGTTTGTATTTGTGGTGCGATTATTAGGAGTTGGTCACGAAGGAATAAATCTTTTCTGCAGCTTCATGGACATATGTTCGGGTATTGAGAATTCAACTTATACTGCACTACTGAAAAACATTCATATTGCACCATCTTCACTGTGTGATACTTTATTATTATTCTCTGTGACGCAAGAAAAAACTATGAATAAAGATTCAGGAGAACCACAAGATGAATTGATTGTGTAAGGTGACGGTACTTGGAAGAAAAGAGGCTTTTCATCTCTATTTTAAGTTTCTACATTGATTGGAAAGTACACTGGGAAAGTTCTAGATGTCATGGTTATGAGTAGTTTTTGTGGTGCATGTAATTTGTGGAAAAGTAAAAAAAAAACGGATCCTTTAGAGTACGAAATTTGGTATGAAACGCATGTAGATGAATGCACCATAAACCATTCTGGAAGTTCCGGTAAAATGGAAATAAGTGCCATCACGAAAATGTTTTTAAGGTCTATGGAAAAATATGGCGTAAAGTATCTTACATACATCGGCGATGGTGACAGTAAAACTTACAACGGGATCCTAGATGCTAAACCGTATGAAGATACTGTAGTAACAAAAAAAGAATGTGTGGGCCACGTAGAAAAGAGAATGGGAACACGACTTCGAGCTGTTAAAAAGGATAAAACAAATAAAGGAATCGGTGGAAAAGGACCAGGTAAACTTACTGATAAAGTTATTCAAGAAACAACGAAATTCTACGAATTAGCTATTCGACGTCATCCAGATTCGCTTGAAGATATGAAAAAGGAAGTCTGGGCAACGTATTATCACAAATGTTCTTCAGATGAAAACTCTCAACATCAATTTTGTCCAGAAGGCGAAGACAGTTGATGTAAATGGCGTAAGGCAGAAGCTAAGAATGAGCTCAATTTCATCACGATAAACCACCTCTAATATCAGAAGTACAAGTAGCTATCAAACCGGTTTTCGAAGATTTATCGAAAGACGAATTATTAATTCGTTGTTTAGGAGCAGAGACACAAAACTATAACGAATCTTTGAATTCGTTGATTTGGACTTTTGCTCCTAAGCATCTTCATTCTGCCCCCAAGATTGTTAAAATTGCTAGATACTTATCAGTTATCATCTTTAATGAAGGCTTTGAAGGTGTTTTATAAAAGTAATGTCGGTTATGGGATGCCCCATGGGCCGCGAAGCCCATACGTATGTTAAAAACGTGATGAAAAGCGAATCTCACGTTCTGAGCGACGCGTAAGTGATGTCATTAAACAAGCCAGGATTGACTCAAGAGCTGAACAATCTGCTTTAAAAGAGTTTGAAGAGGAAGAGGAAGGAATACTCTATGGACCAGGCATCGCTGATTAAGGGTAAGTTAAGATTTTCATAGTTTTAAATGGACTTGAAACTTTAAACGCGTTTTTCTCAAACTGTGTTTTGGAAACTTTCCTCCATTGTATCTCAAAAACGGCTTGACCAAATGACTTGAAATTTATAGGGCACACTCAACAAATGTAAACGCCTGGAATGAACTATTATCATTCAAAAATTTCGATTTTTTTATAGCAAAAAACAAAAAAACAAAAACGCAAAATTCGCAACTTTTATTTCAAATGTCTACTAAAAGTCTAATTTTTGTATATTTATTTGATAATAGTCCATTCCGTGCATTTCCAGAATCCGGAATCGTGGAGGAAGTGCAAGCTCATTTTTTCAGAACGCTGTAACTCAAGTTCTACACAATATTTTTAGCTTAAAATTTATATTTATACTGTCGAAATATATGGTAATAAATGATAATAAACTTAAAGCTTTATCTATTTACTGGTCGTAGAAAGTATATCCTAAAAAATCCCTAAAAAACAGGCCTTCACATGGGATGACCCCGTTTAATATCAGCCCATTTAGCCACACGGAGTCAAAAGCCTTCTCCAGATCGATCAGCAGCACTCCTATTAGCTGGTTGTAATGTAGTTCCTCCTTTACATAATTAGTACATAGGTAGTGGACGGCATGTACTGTAGAATGATTGTGTCTAAATCCAAATTGCTGGTTTGGGATCAGTGATATGTCTGTACAGATTTTATTGACTTGTGTGATGATGATTGACTCGTATACTTTACTAAGTGTTGGCGTCAGACTGATCGGCCTTTAGCTTGACGCCTTTCCTGGGTCCTAGTTCTTCTTTAGAATTGGCAGTACCATAGCTCTTTTCTATATCCTCGGGAAGTATGTGTGGTTGGGGGCGTTGTTAAATATTATCACGAGGTCGTTTACTATATTGGCTGGTAAATGTTTTAGTACTATAGTTGGTATATTGTCTGGTCCACTAGAGGTTTTATTAGGGAGCCTCTTCAATATATTGATTAGGGTATTACGGTTGCAAAGGTTTGCGATGCCTGTCTCACAAGTCGGCCGGGATGCTTTGTTGATGTCGTTAAATGTTAGTAGTGTGCGTCCCGCTCTTCTATTCTCTTCTAGTTCTTGTCTAATTTGTCCGCACCTGCATCGACTATTTCCTTCAGCCTTGTGCCGTTAATTAGATATCTTGCCGAATTGATTGATTCTAAGTAGCTGGCAATTACGTTCAGTTTTGTTATTTCGTCAGTAACAATTACCTTGCCCTCCGTGTTTGTTTTCTCCGTGTTAATTCCTAGCTTGTTGATGATTGGGTCACTGTCATCAAGCACTTGATCTTCAATCCATTCCTTACTCAATTCATTTCTTACTTCTCAATAGTCTATTGATCTTTAGGAAGAACGTGTTTGTGTCGCGATGGTTTATTTGCTTTAATTGAGCTTCATAATAGCTAGCTGTTGCCTTTTCAAACTCTTTTCTCAATTGTTCTTTACTTACTTTGATAATTATCTTAGCTATTATTATTTCTCTACGCCATGCGGYTGGGTTGTTTCGCTGCATCTTGTGTAGTATTGTRAGRTACTCTGTTTTTCTTTTTTGCAGTTTTTTTATTTTTGTGTTAAGGTATTTGTTTATGTTATTATGAGGCTTGAATCTTGGTACCGTCTGCTCTATGGTTGCTAGTATTGCGTTATTCAATTCAGAGATGCTGCTGTCTATTTCATCAATGTCCAGGTTTCTGTTGTCCGGGATTTTGGATGTGTAGTTCCGTWGCAATTKTTTCTCAAATTTGCCCCATTTTKTTGCCTTATAGTTGTATTTGTGTTTTTCATTTCTCACATTATCAATTTCTGCAACGTTTGGCASTTTCACCATGAACTAAAGGGCTTGGTGGTTGCTGTCGTATGATCGTRTCTTTATTCTTCCGTTTACCAGATCTATTATTTGGAGGCTAGTTAGGCAGATGTCCAAGTAWGTTAAGCTGCCCATGCGTGTTGGTGTTGTGGTTKAGTATATTTTTMCTCSAAACTTATTGGCTTCGGTGTACTCCMATTTTCTCAGGTATTTGCCTCTTTCGTTGTCAGCGTGATCACCCCATTCGGTTCTTCTTGCGTTAAAGTCTCCAGCTATTATAAATGCACAGTCYTGGCTCTCGGCTKGTATTTTTGTCAGTAGTTGGTTGAGTTCTTCTATGAATATTGTTTKGTTCGAATTTGTTGCGTATAGGCTTACTACAAATATTCGGGTGAGAATTCTTTTAAGGTGTCTAGGAACCCATTTTTGCGTGGCACTTGAAAAAAAAAAACGTTATTTTTTTGACCCACCCTAGGGCACAGTCTCCTCCCCATTATTTTTTGTGATTTTTACACTATCCTTATTGAAGGCATTCAACCTCAACAAGGAAAATAAACGAGATATAGCCTTCGCGGACGACGTGATTGTATGTGTATCCGGAAAGACGCCAGACAAGATCAGAGGGCAGCTCCAGGAGCTCTTTGAAAAAATCGACCGATTCTACAAGATGTGGAACTTAAGAGTAAGCCACCAAAAATGTGAAACCACTTTACTCAGAAGGACTTGCGATTACCTGAGCAGCTCCCAAAAATGTAACATAAAAGAGTTTAGAATAACGGCACTAGACCCAACTACAAATGATGCAATTCAAATTCCACATAAAACCAAGGTGAAATATCTTGGAGTGCACATCGAACAACTTGCCAAACTTAACGGGCATCTAGAGACTCAACTGAACAAGGCTCAGGCATCATTGAAGGCAAACAATAGACTGTTCCACGCAAGAGGACTAAATAGTAGAGCCAAGGTCATATGCTACCAACTATTAATCAGACCAATACTGACCTACGCGGCCTTCATGTGGTGGAACACCAGTGCGTCTCTAATGGAAAGAATAAGAACATTCGAGCGAAAGTGTTTGAGAGCGTGCCTTGGGGTCTATCGAACAAGCGAGTCGAATTATAAGAAGGGCATCAGCAATAGGGTACTTTACAATATGATAGGGATCCCCCGAATTGATAACTTTATCATTAAATTGACTAGAGTCTACTTAAGCAAACTATCAGATAGTACAAAAACGAAATAAAAAAACAGGCGATGATAGAGGACGAGACGGTAGTGACCAGGAACCAAAACTCAACATGCATCCTACCACAGGCGTTTAATTATTACGACAAAATCGGAGTGATTCAGGACGCCAACAACCGGCCAGTGATATACCATTGGCGCCGACATCAAGCCAACAAAAAAATAGAATTAAGGCCTGAAGACGTTGTCTCGCCAAATACAAACTGGATTTACTGTATGGCAATCCCAGACTGCGACAGAATGGACTTCAGGCGACTAAATAATAGATACTGGTAGCTAACTRGAGAGCCAGCACATAGAAAAGAACTATTAGAGAGACGGAAGAAAGGCTGGACTGAACTAAGAAGACTGAATAGCTAATTATAAAGTCATATTACTTTTAATACCTAAATATAGTGATAAGCAATGTGATATAAAACAAAAATGAATATACCAAATAGTTGATTACTTAGTGTTTTACAAACATATCTTCTTTTTTTTTTCCTTTTCTTTTTCTTTTTTTTTTTTTTTTAATATTACCATAGTCGGTGTGATGTTTTTTTCATTTTAATTTACCTTTTTCATCACTAGGTTAATTAGTTTCTCTTAGAATATAATCTTAATACTAGTTAAACGAAACCAAAGAGAGTATTGTTTTCTGTAGTCTAATTCTGTGCAATGCTATACAAATAAAGTGTTAATTAATGTAAGTAGCTCCAAGCGCGGAGACAAGCATTAAAAACGTTATCCTTAGTTGGTAACAATTGAGCAAAAAGGCCTGTTTTTAAGTATTATTTGCTGCCTAATTATAAGTATACCTATATATGTAAATAAGAATGTATTTTTGATAAAGCAAATAAACTTTTAAAATAAAAAAAAAAGGATAGAGGGTCTGTTTCGTAATATGTTCCACAGTCTTACAACGCCACAAAAAAAAAAAATTCGGTCATTCGTGAGAAGGATTTAGTCGGTGAACCCTGGCTGGAGAAGCTCTCAATTGTCTTTCTTGAAAAAATCTCAAAAATGTTTTCTAGAAACCTTTCGTAAAATATGGTGATAAGATTTTAAAAAATCTTTCAAAAACCTTTTCAGAAATCTTTTGCAAGTTTCTGAACGCAGACATTTTCACCTTGTAGAAAGATTTTTAAGAAACCTTTTTGAAAGACTTAAAGCTTTCCAAGAAATGTTTTAGAAAGATTTTAGAAAGTTCTTATGTTATGCGGGTAATGATGCGCTTCAAAAATGGATCATTTTCGTGACTTTTGAGAAGCGTTTCACAGACGTCAACGCGACGACACAAATTTCTCTCCGTGAGAATATGGGGAACCCATATATCGAGCTTCTAGGTTAAACCCAGGCCTCAAGTGGTCATAAACARTTGAATTCGATAAATTCATCCTCATACGGATCTCACGTGTTGTTATTCGCCGATTTGCATTAACTAATAGCTTTATCGTGTCTTTATCAGCTTTAACCGGCCTTCCGTAACGTGGTGCATCTTCGACATAAAAATTGTCGGATCGAAATTTTGCAAACCAGTTCTGGTACTTGCGTACTGTTAACACATCCTCTCCAAATACATCAGTTAATTTATTTCTGGCTTGAACAGCATATTTACCTTTTCTATAGTAAAAAAGGAAAATAAGACGAAAATGCTGCTTATTACTTTCCATATTAAAAAGGGCACCAACCAAAAACTACTGCGTAGAATTATTTGAACTTTATCATACACAAGCTTTGCTATATCAGCTCTCAAAACATATAATGAATATACGGCTTAAGTGTGAAGTTGGGTTCGAAAAAATACAATGAAATACTCTGTCGGGAAAAAACGAAATTACATTCCGCACAACCAAATAAGTAACGAAAATAAATCAACAAGCATAAAAACAAAAGGAGCAAGAGATTATTCTTGAGACAATCAGCGAACCGCATTCTTAAAATATCGGTGGGAATACCCAGCAGAATACGCTTGGAACAGCAATGCGCGTGGCAAAAAGGAGATTTCACTGTAAAAGTCAAAGTTTTAAAAGTTAGCATCGAATTCGGTAAAGAAAAATAACAAAATTCGTTTCATTTAACCCCTTAGCTTATAATGAAACCTCAGAGGCGTCGTAAGTATATCGGGCCAAATGAATAAGACGCCTTAGAGGCGTCGTTAGTATATCAGGCGCAACATAAACAAGACTTCTCAAAAACTTGGTTAGACGTTTGTCCCAAATATAAACAARGGTCACTGTTATGGCCTAGATTCCTCAATTAAGAGTCCTCTGGTAATTAGTTGCTAGGGATGAGGAAGAACGGATTAGAATAAAATTAATCAAACACATGGTTGAGCCAAACAAAGATACAATGCTTTATTGGCTCGTCAGGAAAAAGCCTTGCGGCATAAACACCCTGGATAATATTAAATTATAACCATGAGAGTCCACCACGTGGCGTTACCACGCGGGAAAATACCGTCGACGTGAAATGTATATAATGGAAAGATCTCACCTCTCGCTCGCTTCGCTTACGTTCTTTAACTATTTCAACTTAACTCCTTCGATTTAGATATATATTCGCAGGCGTCAAATGATGGAAGGAAAGAATGTCCTTTTGTAGTGGCCCAGCAGGGCGTATGCGCTAGGGATGTCGAAAGTGGGGATACGAGAAGTGGGGGTAACTATAAGAACGCTTCGATAGTCGCTAGTATCGATGCTCGCAATGAGTATCGTTCTATAGTTTGAATCGATAGAATACGTTTCCTAACTATTTCAACTTAACTCCTTCGATTTAGATATATATTCGCAGGCGTCAAATGATGGAAGGAAAGAATGTCCTTTTGTAGTGGCCCAGCNCTGGATAATATTAAATTATAACCATAAGAGTCCACCACGTGGCGTTACCACGCGGGAAAATACCGTCAATATAAAATGTATATAATGGAAAGATCTCACCTCTCGCTCGCTTCGCTTACGTTTCCTAACTATTTCAACTTAACTCCTTCGATTTAGATATATATTCGCAGGCGTCCAGTGATGGAATGAAAGAATGTCCTTTTGTAGTGGCCCAGCAGGGCATATGCGCTAGGGGTGTCGAAAGTGGGGATACGAGAAGTGGGGATAACTATAAGAACGCTTCGATAGTTGCTAGTATCGATGCTCGCAATGAGTATCGTTCTATAGTTTGAATCGATAGAATCGGACGCGCGCGATTTAACTACAGCTAATTACCGTACGATCATTTCGGATCGTACATACTCCCCCCGTTGAGAGTGTAACGATCAATAACACTCATAATATATGTGTTGGTGTTGTGCGTTTGTTAGAATTAATTTTACAATACTTTCGACCTAGGTCACCTAATCAGTTAAATATACCGCTCGCTGCATAGGTTATTGAACATATTCATTTCATCGCTTATAGCATAAGACGCTCGACATATTTGCTGAATCGCTCAGCATATCTCCGCTGACTTGCTCAGCATAACCGGATAATCGCTGGCCAGGCGATCTCCTTGTACCTACAAGGGAATCGTTGGGTCTACAAGAAAACATAAAAAATTAACGATGATCTAACAATGGACAAATAGTTTTCGCATTGCGCTTGAAAACTCCGTGAACCGTCTTCACGGTTAATACTCGTATTGATAGTGGACAAATAGTTGTCACACTTCTCTTGACGACTCCGTGAACCGTCTTCACGGCTATCTCATGTATAGTTTACTTTTGTCAATGAGAATGATGGTGGTATTCCTTTGATTTTATACTGAGGTGGGATCCATTTCTAGCGTTTCTTTGTAATGAGTTTCCATTAGGACAATAGATTAGCTGGAGTCCTAATATAATTTTCCTCCGACAATGTCGTAAACGTTCCTTTAATCTAAAAGAAATGTGCAGGCGTTAGTGCTGTTGAGTCATTTAAGTTTGACGAAATGGGACATAGCAGGTGTAAATTTGAAAATAGCTTCGTTTTTGATAGCGAATGTGGTCTACTCTTCGTATGCGAAGAGAAGTTCGCCCACATTTCGCCTAAAATGATAATTGAAAGATTTGACTGCAGCCTCCAACAAACCTCTGAAATGAGATATTAGGGGAGGATTGAGATGTCATGAGATTCTACGATCTACCGCGGAATCATAGACCTTCGCCTTATACTTGTCCGACTCGATCAAGGCATATAGTTTCTTTAACTGGTTATTAGCCCAGACGAAGTTGGTTCCGTTATTAGAATAAACGTGAGTTGGAACAGCTCTTTGACTCACAAACCGCCGGAAAGCGGCTAGAAAAGCATCCGTAGTCAGATCGCTGACTAATTCGATGTGTACAGCCTTTATAGTCATACAGACGAAGATGCACCCGTATTTTTTACCGCGGCCCTTATTACAGTACTTCTTTTCCTTCGCGTAGATTAAACCAAAGAAATTCTCTTCTACGTGGGAGAATGCGATGGCTTCCTGTACTCGCGAGCTCAGTAAATCACCCGTTTTACATCGGATGCTGGATGTACGGAATCGAATGCAACGTACGCAATAACGTACGATTCTTTACACTCGATTCTTGCAGTCGATGAGCCAAAATCGTTGTTTAAGGGCATAAAGGGTAGTCTGTATACCGGCGTGAAAGTTTCGTTCGTGGAATTTTCGGATAAGGAGATCGATCATGTGGTAGTGTAAGAGTAATAATTTTGTATATTTCTCCTGGAATGATTGAATTTGCCTTCGGAATCGACCTCCCACTTGGTATAAGTAATCTTTGACAAGGATCGGGTTTAACGCAGCGAGTTTTGTGTTACTGACTCCCCCCGCTTTTTTTAATTTTTCTCTTTCGGCGTGAAATTGTTCCTCTTGCACGATCCTTAAAACGTATCGTTCCGTTTCTGTTTTTTCCGCAGTAGACAATTCTCCCTTATATGAGTTAGTTTCAAGCCATCGTCGGCATCGAGCTACAATCTTTAATAATCGCGCGTAATTAGAGAATCGCTGAAATACACTTCCTGATTTAGTTCGCGTCGTTAATACCGATAATCCCTTTACGTCTGGTAATTCAAGAATTTTCCTTTCTGTCGGGATGGACCACTGAGTCTCTGGTTGTGTGAGCCAGGGTGGTCCATGAAACCATGCCTCGTTCCTCAGGAAATCGTGCGGAAGTTGTCCCCTAGATAAAGCGTCCGCTGGGTTGTCTTCGGATCGCACAGGTCGCCATGTGATATCTTACCAGATTTCATGTATTTCGCGCACGCTATTCGCCGTGTATATTTTTAACGTACTAAAGTCTCTTTTTAGCCAACCCAGTACAATCATCGAGTCGGACCAGAATGTTACCTCGTCAGGTTTCAATCCGCCAGCAGTCCGGACTTCTCTGTATAAACGCGCGAGTGTTAATGCTTCGCGTAATTCTATACGTGGTATGGTGGTGTCCTTAAGGGGAGCTACGCGACTTTTCACGCAAAGTAGACGTACATGTGTGTTAAGGAACTCATCTCGCGATATTACATATAGGCAGCCGCCGTAACCAGATTGACTCGCGTCGCAGAAACCGTGCAATTGCATGTCGATCGGGTTGTCGAGTGTAATGCGTCGTTCTATCGTTAAATTATCAATTAATGTTAATTGTTCCGCGAACGTTATTCAAGAGATATGTAACGCGCTAAACACCGATTCGTCCCAGTCGACGTGTGTTTTCCAGCAGTCTAGGATGAAGATCGTCATTTGGTAATTCTTTTGCGAATGTCTACTGGCGCGACAGAGTAGATTAAACAATCATGATGTGCGTTCCATGAAATACCGAGTGTCTTTAAAATAGGATTTTCCCCAGAGCATAGCTTGACGTCGACGTTTTTTATGTCTAAATTTTCGAGCACTGGTCGGAAGTTAGACGCCCACTGTCGTATATTAAACCGCCTTGTTTCAATATTTTGATAGTTTGATCGCGTCTCTTTCCGAAGGTTTCGATGTTATCAGCTCCCGTAATGAGGTCGTCAACGTATAGATCGCGGTTTAGTATTTCGGCTTTGAGTGGATAGTTAGCGCCTTCATCTTTCGCGAGTTGTTTTATGGTTTGTATGACAAGAAATGGTGCTGACGCTATTCCGAATGTCACCGTATTTAGTTCGAACGTGCGAATTTGTTTATTATGCCACCAAAATATCCGTTGATACTGGCGATCGTCTGGATGAATCCATATTTGCTGATACATTTTCTCGATATCCGCCGTTAATACGTATTGATACATCAAGAATCGTAACAAGTGTTCTACTAAAGTGTCTTGTATTGTAGGTCCGACTAATAAGGTGTCGTTAAGAGAAAGTCTCTTATCATTTTTTGCGGAGACGTCGAATACGACCCGTACCTTTGTTGTCACGCTAGATGATTTAATGACCGCGTGGTGGGGAAGATAGCAACCCCCTATAGGTTTTTCTTCGACGATCGACATGTGTCCTAAATCGATGTATTCCCGCATAATCCATTTATATTCCTTCCAGAGTTCGATATTCGCGTGTAACTTCTTCCAGAGATTATGGAACCGACGTAGGGCTATACCGCGTAGGTGAGTGTAATCGTGTCCTTCTTCGCGGAAGGGTAAACGTACAATATATCGTCCCGATTCGTCGCGCTTGGTGTTTTGGACATAATGGTTTTCGCAGTCTATTTCGTTTACCGACTCCGTTTATCTCGATAACGCCTGTCGTTCGAGTTATGGTGTCATTGATAGCATGAATGGGAATTGAATGTGGTTCAATCGGTAAGCGTGACTCTTACGCGACATTCTCAGTAATGAAATGTGTGGCGGCGCACGTGTCTAG
>NW_015149191.1:23294-38128 GCF_001465965.1 Polistes dominula | reverse complement strand
CTCGCCGTCCACCCGCTTCGTCCCGCCACCGACGCCTCCAACTCGGCCGTCGGCGCTGCGTTGCTGCAGCTCGTCGACGAAGTTTGGCGGCCCATCGGCTTCTTTTCCCAGACGCTGTCTTCAATCCAGGTTCGCTACAGCACATACGATCAGGAGCTCTTGGTCGTTTTTTTCGCAGTGCATCATTTCAGGCGAATCCTGGAGGGTCGTCCGTTCCCAGTGGTGACGGATCATCGGCCGCTTATCTACGCAGCTCGCCAACCCTTTGGATAAGGCCTCTCCTCGTCAACAACGGCAGCTCGACTTCCTGCTCCAATTTGACGTCAAATTCGAGCACATCAGCGGCCCAGACAACGTCGTTGCTGACGTCCTTTCCCGGACTTTGGAGGATGCTCTCGTCCCGGAACGGCCTTCGGACAACTCGTCGCCTTCAACGGCAGCTCCAGTCTGCGACACGGTCAGCTTGCCTTCAGCGCTTAGTCTCGAGGCAATCGCAGATGCACAAGCTCGCGATAGCGAGCTCCCTCAACATCCAACGCCTCATCCTCGGGGGAATCAAGGTGGCCTGCGATTCACACAGCGATCAAGCTCGGCCTTACCCGCCTCGTACTCTTCGTCAAACCGCCTTTGAGGCTATTCACGGTCTTGCCCACTCCGGTGTCCGTGCCAAGGTGCGTGACATCTCGCAGCAGTTCGTCTGGCCCGGTCTTCGCAAGGACGTCACCGTCTGGGCACGCGCCTGTCTTCCGTGTCAGCGCTCGAATGTTTCCAGGCACAATCGTTCCGCGCTCTCCCGCTTCCAAGCTACGGAGAGCTGCTTCGAGCATGTCCACGTCGACATCATCACGCTGCGACAGGTAAAAAACTACCGTTATTGCCTGATTATAATCGACCGTTTCACCAGATGGCCAGCAGCTGTTCTGCTTGAGGACATACGAGCAGAGACCGTCGCTAAGGCTTTCACGTCGGCATGGATGTCCGCTCACAATCACATCCGACCAGGACACTCAGTTCGAGTCTTCTCTCTTTGCTGCGCTTGCTTAAGCCTCGGGAACCACGAAGATCAGGACGACGCCTCACCACCCGCAAGCTAACGGCATGATCGAGAGATTTCATCGCACGCTTAAATCGGCGCTTATGTGCGCCCCGGCTTCTTGGCCTGACGCACTTCTACTAGTGCTTCTCGGCCTTCGGAACGCCTTCAAAGAGGACCTTCAGGCTTCGCCAGCGTAGATGGTTTTCGGCACGCCGCTAAGGATCCCCGGCGCTTTCTTCGCGCCGTGCAGCTCGCCTGTCGACCACACCTCCATCATCAGCCGTCTTCGGTCCCTCATGGGAGCCCTGAGTGCTACGCCGGCTTCTGACCACTTTCGACGTTGTCCCTTTTTTTCAGAGACTTGCGGACATGTACGCATGTCTCTCAACGAGTGGACACCGTCAGAAGACCGCTTGAACAGCTTTACAGCGGAGCTCATCGGATCCTTCGCCGCATCAGTGACAAGGTCTACGTCATCGTTGTCAACGACTCGGAACGGACTGTCTCAACGGACGCCTTCAAACCGGCGTACCTCGACACATTCGACACGCCAGCGCAGACATCTGCTCCTGCTTCGTCGTCGTCTTCTCGTCCTACGGCTGCTCCCGGACTTCCACCTACGGTGCAGACCTCGCCTTCGACCACCAGACCTGTCATCGGCTCGCCATCAATATCTTCAACCGCTGCTACTCGGTCATCTCTTGCGACCTCCAACAGCGGACAATTTCGGCTACGTCATCGGCCGAACATCTTTCGGAGATCCTAGTTTTCCGTTAACCTCCGGCGTCTGGTCTAGAGGGGGGAGTGACTGTTGCGTCCCGCACCTGATCGGTGCTGACACCTCTCGGTCGACTCGTCAAGTTGCTGCGCTTCTCACTAGGACGGTGCTGACACCTTCCTGTACGCTGGCACCAACTTTGGCAGATATCCCTAGCAGCCGCTGGGAGTGCGCGCATCCGGTGGTGGCTACATCTGCCCGGCCACGTAGCCGGTCCAACAAGTGGCAGCACCGGATTGGCCTAAGCATGTGGCGTGATTGCGACCTGAGGTTTTGATTGGCGGATCAACGTAGCGTGATCTCGGCGCGTCTGCCTCCGCGCCCCGGTAATCTAGGATTCAGCGGAAGCTGAATCGATATCGATCATTCTTGTGCGGTTAGTCAAATAACCTAGTCAACATTTTCGCTTCATCGTCATTTCAATTTTGTCTTACAACAAAATTCTGTGTCTCTTTTTTCTCGTGTGCTTGTTCGCTATTTCTCTTCGTCATTTTCTGTTCTGTGAGATAACTAGTGACAAGAAAGGAAGTTTCCACTGGTCGTCGTTCGGCGTCAGTGATTGGTCAACACAGTGGTCAGTAACTAGCCACGCAGCGCGACCTTGGGGCGGGAATCCATTTCCACTTCCACAATTATATACCTTATTTTTTATTCTGATTTTTAACTGATTGGCCGGAGCATGTGACGCTATCGCGACCGGGTCCATAACTGGTGGATCTACTGGGCCGGTTCTCTGCGCGTCCGCCCTTGTTCCGCTTCTCGATGATCTCGGATCTAGCGGAAGCTGCGTTGGATCCTAATCAATCTAGTGCGGATCGTCGAGCTTTACAGTCAATATAGCGGCTTATCCTATTTTTCTTCTATACTGTTTCTGTGTCTTAATTTTCTCCGTCTTTACGTCGTGTGCAGTTCTGTATCGTATTAAGTGAAATCTGTGCTGTGAGATCACTAGTGATAAAACGCTGAAATCCTTTGTCGTGTCCGACTTTCTTATTGGTCAACATTGTGGTCAGTAACTAGCCCGCGGTCATTGGATTTCCTATACTTTCATTTTTAAGTTAAATATATTCTCATGTCAATTATTCACTTCCACTGGAAAGTATATCTGAACAGATTATGGGCCTAATTGAAAATTAAGTATAATGTTACGTCTCGAGAAGAGATTTCACGAGTGGCCGCTGTCACCAGTTCTTACTTGAGGAGTAAGAACAAATTTAGAGATTTCTCANGGCAGATATCCCTAGCAGCCGCCGGGAGTGCGCGCATCCGGTGGTGGCAACATCTGCCCGGCCACTTAGCTGGTCCAACAAGTGGCAGCACCGGATTGGCCGAAGCATGTGGCGTGATTGCGACCTGAGGTTTTGATTGGCGGATCAACGTAACGTGATCTCGGCGCGTCTGCCTCCGCGCCCCGGTAATCTAGGATTCAGCGGAAGCTGAATCGATATTGATCATTTTTGTGCGGTTAGTCAAATAACCTAGTCAACATTTTCGCTTCATCGTGATTTCAATTTTGTCTTACAACAAAATTCTGTGTCTCTTTTTTCTCGTGTGCTTGTTCGCTATTTCTTTTCGTCATTCTCTGTTCTGTGAGATAACTAGTGACAAGAAAGAAAGTTTCCACTTTTCGTCGTCCGGCGTCAGTGATTGGTCAACACAGTGGTCAGTTACTAGCCACGCGGCGCGACCTTGGGGCGGGAATCCACTTCCACTTCCACAATTATATACCTGATTTTTAACTGATTGGCCGGAGCATGTGACGCAATCGCGACCGGGTCCATAACTGGCGGATCTACTGGGCCGGTTCTCTGCGCGTCCATCCTTTTTCCGCTTCTCGATGATCTCGGATCTAGCGGAAGCTGCGTTGGATCCCAATCAATCTAGTGCGGATCGTCGAGCTTTACAGTCAATTTAGCGGCTTATCCTATTTTTCTTCTATACTGTTTCTGTCTTAATTTTCTCCGTCTTTACGTCGTGTGCAGTTCTGTATCGTATTAAGTGAAATCTGTGCTGTGAGATCACTAGTGATAAAACGCTGATATCCTTTGTCCTGTCCGACTTTCTTATTGATCATCATTGTGGTCAGTAACTAGCCCGCGGTCATTGGATTTCCTATACTCTCATTTTTAAGTTAAATATATTCTCATGTCAATTATTCACTTCCACTGGAAAATATATCTTAACAGATTATGGGCCTAATTGAAAATTAGGTATAAAAATTTGATTGTATAAATTTTGAGGTTACATTAACACGCGGCTTCATACATTGAGAAATAAAAGAAGAAAAATTAGTGTATTTAAGATTTGTGGATTAAAGCAGGATAATTATGATTCGTCGAAAATTCATGTTAAAGCCTTGCTTATTAGAAACGGTTTTTGGAATTATGTAAATGGAACTAAACCGATTCCAGCAGTTGTAGCTGGAGATTATACAGGCTCCGGGAAACAAGAGTGTAAAGATAGGGTTGAAAAAGATCAACTAGCTAGAGCTAAGCTAATATTGTCCACTGGACCTGACGATCTGCATCATATAATTGATTGTAAGACGTCAAGAGAGGTATGGCTTAAATTAAAAAGTGTATTTGCCCCTCAGGGACCTCTGAAGAAGATACAGCTATTAAAAGCTTTATTATTTACTAAACTTCAAGAGACTGAAGACGTCAAGGAGCATGTTCGACGATTTTTTGGTGCCCTAGATAAATTAGCTGCAATGAAAATTAATTTTCATCCAGATGTTGTATCAGTCGCATTACTTTATAGTTTGCGTAAGCATTGAACATTTAAGGCTAATAATTAAAGCTCGTGATGAGTTGCCATCACCAGATGCATTGGAAACAAAAATATTAGAATATATCGAGACTCGAAGTAATGATGAAATTATTCAAGCAGCAGAAGCAGTGGCTACCAAAAGTATTAATAAGACGTCCAATTTCAAAAGGTTCAATAAGTATGGTAACAAGTTTGAGAACACAAGTAGAATACGCTGTTTTAAATGTAGAGTGTTTGGTCACAAATCACCTAAGTGTAAAGAACAGAGGAAGGGCAATAATGTCAATGCACGTAATTCGAAGAATCAAGCAGCAAACAAAGCAAATGAATCATTTGGCGTGTGTTTTGAAGCTGCTTATCCAAATTGTAATCAATATAGGTCATCATTAGATGAACCCTGGATTTTAGACAGTGGTTGTACTAGCCATTTGTTTAATGACCGAGATAAGTTCAGTATTCTGAATGAGTCTGTAGGTGGGACTCTGAATTTAGCTAGTAACTCATGTACGGAGGTCCAAGGATCTGGCAATGTTAAAGTTCCTATGAATCACGATGAACATTTAACTGTTGTTGAGTTGAAAGACACTCTATTTGTTTCTGCTTTAAGGGCTAACTTTAAATCCGTTGCAAAAATTACTGATAGTGGATATAGCGTAACTTTTACCGAAGACTCAGCTAGGATTATGGATCAACAAGGTAAAGTAATACTAAGTGCAATTAGAAAGAATAATTTATATTTTCTGTCTCAGAGCTCCCAGTTTGCCAAGGTATCGCCTTATGTGAGCCAAAATGATCTCCAAGAATAGCAGGAGAAATAAGGCCATATAAATTTCAAAGATGTGGTTAAAATTATTAAGGATACCATAGGTCTAGATGCTGATAAAACTAAAGTCCCTGAATGTGATGTTAGTATCAGAGGAAAAATGACCAGCTCCCCTTTATGTAAAGAGTAAATAACCGTGTAATGAGTCGTTAAAAATTGTTCATTCAGATGTTGTCGGCATAACTCGAGTGGAGTCTCTTATAGGTGCCAAATATTTCTTCTTGTTCATAGATGATTCTTCCAGATGGGCAGAAATATATCTTCTAGGAAGAAAGAATGGAGTGATATCAGCGTTTGAGCAATATAAGGGTCATATAGAGAAATAAACAGGTAAAAATATTGAATGTCTCCAATCAGATAACGGTAAAGAATACTGTAGCGCTGAATTTGATAGTATACTTAAAAGATATGGTATTCAGCATCGACTTACGGTTCTGCATACTCCACAACAAAATGAAGTTGCAGAACGTTTCAATCGCACGATTGTTGACATGGCAAGATGTCTGTTACTTCAGTCCAAACTTCCACAGATCTTTTGAGCTGCAGCTGTAACCAGAGATTGCTAACAGATTCATAACAGATTATTTGACATTATTTAACATCATACATTACATCTGCTCTTGCTGGAATGTCTTCTTATGAGAAGTTAATTGGAGAGAAACAAGATTTATCTAACTTGCATATTTTTGGATCCCCAGTATGCGTGTTAAACAAACGTCCATCAATAGATAAGTTTGCTCCGAGATCCAATAAGGGTATTTTTGTGGGTTATCCTCGTAAAGCAAAGGGATTCCGGGTATGGTTACAAGATACGAGAAAGATTGTGATAGCTCGAGACGTAAAATTTATAAATGATACTCTAAATTTGTCTAAAGATGATAGATTTGTAGATTTCATAGATGAACAAGAGAAGGAATCTGGGAAAGATGATTCAAACGATATTAATCATCGTGCAATAATACAGACTGTTGGCACAAATGAACAAATGGTTCGGCCTGTAATAAAACCAGAGAACAAAATAGGTATGTCAAGTAATAGTTCATTTAGCGAATCAGATACGCCTGAATCAACTCCGTTAAGTCGGTACCTACCAAGAGTTCGTGGTAGACCGAAATTTTTACGTACTGGTCTTAGAGGTCGACCTCGAAAGATATTTCAACCTTCACAAGCAAGGGAGGAAGACGGAGAAAACGATGAGACATTTGCAGTTATAGCAGAAATATCTATTAACGAGGCTATGAGTGGCAGTGAAAAGGAAAACTGGAAACGTGCATTTGAGGCTGAAGTCGTTAGTCTGATGAAGAGTGATTCTTTTTGATATTKTAAAGTACGAGGAAGGATAAAATATAGTCGGCTTTCGTGTAGTTTTACCTAAAAAGTATCAGTCGGATGGATCCGTCAAGCATTTCAAGGCTAGAATTGTKGCAAAAGGGTATAGTCAGAAACTTGTTATAGATTATCACCAAACATTTGCCCCTGTAGCGAAATTACAAACTATCCGTATGTTAATAGCTATCTCGCCTAGTTATGGCTTACAGGTGCATCAAATCGATGTTGTGAYTGCCTATCTAAATGGTGTACTTGATGAAGAAGTTATAATGGAGATGCCTGATATGCTAGAGAAGATAATACAGAAAATTGTCCATGATGAGGATAAAAGTATAAGTCGTAAGGCTATCAAATTATTAAATGCTATAAAAGCCTGTAATAACGTCTGAAAACTCAAAAAGGCATTGTATAGACTTCGTCAAGGTGGTAGACAATAGAACGAAACTATTAATAAAAAGTTGAAGATCTAGGGTTAACTCCTACTGTAGGTAAGCAGTGTTTATTTTAAGCTCATCGTAATAATGATGTTTTGTTTTTGTTGCTCTATGTAGATGATATTTTAATGCATCTAAAAACACAAAATACATGAAGGAAATCAAACGAGGTCTTTCAGCTAACTTCGAAATTGAAGATCTTGGATTAGAAAGGCCTGTTTAGGACTAAATACTAAATATAAACCAAACCAAAGATAGAATAGCAATAAACCAAAGAGGTTATATACTCCCAGGTATAGTATTATAATCCCAGGTAATCGGAGACGTTAGAACGGTGGATGCGAACCTCCTTGCCCCCTGGCAAAAGCTCAACGCGGTGGCTACCGCGCCTCGACTTCTGCATGGGGGGATCAAACGTCAAGAAAGGTCCGCTGAGGGTGGCGGACAGGGTCATCAAGCGTACGACCAAGGGGTTGCGGCATCTTCCTCAACGCGAGAGCGCGAAGGTAGTGTTCCTGCCCGCAAATCTTGAACCACTAAGGCTCTCACTCTGCCGCTCGACAACTCCGGAACGACGCAATAATAGAACGCCTTCTCAAGGCTAATCGCACGCATTGAGTCGTCAACGTAAACCAAGCTGTTGAGGGAGTGAGCAATCCGAATAGACTTTTAAAGCAGGACATTGTTATCAGAAACGAGACCGAGAAAGAAATTAAAATAATAGACGTAACTATACTATTCGAAAATAGAAAAGAGGTCCTGGACATAGCACGTGTACTACCAGCTATAGTATAGTATAATACTACATGGTAGAAAGATAGTCGTATTATAAACATGTGGCGTCCCGCACCTGCTCGGTGCTGACACCTCTCGGTCGACTCGTGAGTTGCAAAGCTTCTCTCCAGGACGGTGCTGACACCTTCCTGTAGACCGGCACCAACCTTCGCAGGTCCTTAGCAGCCGCCGGGAGTGCGCGCGTCCGGCGGTGGCAACATCTGTCCGGCCACGTAGCCGTTCCAGGAAGTGGCAGCATCTGATTTGCCGAAGCATGTGGCGTGATTGCGACCTGAGGTTTCTACTCGCGGATCGACGTAGCGTGGTCTCGGTTCGTCTGCCTCCGCGCCCCGATGATCTAGGATTCAGCAGAAGCTGCGTCGATATCGATCATTCTAGTGCGCTTCGCCGAACTCTTTAGTCAAAAGTTAATTTAGCTCAGTTCATTTTATTTTACTATTTCTGTATCGTAAATTCTGTTACTTCGCTTCGTGTGCATTTCCTTGTCGTATGTTTCGTGAAATCTGGTCTGTGAGATTACTAGAGAAAAAAAGGAGAAATCCCTGGTCGTGTCCAGCCTTTTCATTGGTCGTTACAGTGGAAAGTAACTAACCATTCGGCGCGCGGCCATAGGGATATCCCACAGTCTCTTTCTAGTCGCTTTGAAAAGATCTCCTAGTATCTGTCTTTTAGTTGTCTCACCATAGTACCGGTTTCGTTCCGAWTTTGTTTATATGCGTTGGATGGCTCAGCAGTTCTGGTTGTTAGATAATTTAGGCATGCTTCTCTTTTCTTTCTACATTTATTTTTGACTTCTCTGCAGAACCAGGGTGTTTTATTTTTTGTAAATCCTTAGCTCTTTTATGTTGTTCTTCCTACAGCTTCAATAGCTGCAGTTCTGATATTTGTCTTTAGATTGCTCCAAATTGTGTTGAGATCGTCCAAGTTGGTAGTAAGGTGCAGTTCAATTCTTTCCTTTAATCATTTCCTGTACAGATCTTGGGTTGGTTGGTCTCAGAGAGCTTCTACCCTAATTTTTTCCCTTGCTCTGACTGGGTGTTGCTGTTTCCTTTTGAAGCTATACATTAATCTAAATTTGCTAAGGAGTAAACCATGATCGCTTCCCACATCAGCTGAGTTAAGCACTCTGACATCT
Organism: Polistes dominula; assembly: GCF_001465965.1. The sequence continues at coordinate 29,029 of NW_015149191.1, read as the reverse complement.
AAAATTTCGGAAGGTGGTATGCATGTGTTGGTCACGACATAGTCAATCGTTGGCTTCTGAACTCGAGTGTTACCAAACGTATATTTTTGTTGGGCTTTATGGTTGAAGCAGGTGTTTTTTATTCTAAGCCCTGTCAGAGAACAGAGATTGATCATAAGTTTCCCGATATCGTTAATTATGTGTTTGTTGAACCGTTGCATGACTCCGAAAATTGGTTCGTTACCGATGCGAGCATTAAAATCTCCGAGGATGACAAAATAATTCCCCTAATGGTATTGACTCAACGATACTTTCAAGTTCGTTAAAAAAAATTTCCTTCTTTTGTTTCGGTTTGTTGTCTTCTAGCGCATAGACCGATATTATATGCAGAGGTTGGGTTCGGTCATGAACTATATTATTACTATACGTGGTGATATATATTGGCATTTTTTGACTTGGTAGGTGTATTTCTTGTGTAAGGCAATAGCTACACCTTCCTTAGCTCTTTCGTTCTTGTCAACACCACTATATATTACCACGTATTCCCTGTACGCTTTTTGACTTTTGCCTTTTTTCTTTGTTTCCTGTAATGCAGGAACGTCTATTTTCAGATTTTTTTACCTCTTCTGTTATCTCTTACTCTTTGTTGTTGAATGTTTTGACATTTTAAAAAGCTATTCTTAGGATACTTTTCTGTTTCCATCTCGCTGTCCTTTTTTATACCTGGGTCGAATTCCGTGTAGCAGTCCTAATCCGAGGCAATTCTGCGGGTCTGTGAGCGTGTTATATGTTTTACGTCAGGCAGGGAGTAAAAATAACCTTACAACCCTCATCCTTTATCCGAGTTTGGGACCGGCAACATAACCACTGGGCTACTCAATCCACTCAGTGATCATGCAAGCAGACTTTCACATGATTATAAATAATCATAATAATTACATCTGGGCATGGTAGTGCTTTGTGAGTATAGTAGTGTACTGTTTTACCCGAGAGGTAAAATGGGACTTGAATGGTAATCTGACATTATATGGAAGGTAAGGTAAAGATTAAAATTGCTCAAATTTACTCAGGAGGTTAACATAGAGTAAACAATAGACTATCTAGTTCTGTACAATTGTAAAATAAACTGATGAGTGGAAATTTATAATAAAATAAATTATATACATAGAGACTACGCCAACTAGGGATCAAGCTCCGAGTGAGCAGCAAGTGGCAGAAGAAGAGAATTCTCAGCCTGAAACGACTAGCATAGTAATTCCACCGGGATCAGAGCCAGTTATAAGCGCAGAAACAGAGATCCCATAGGAGCTGGATGCAGTTGCTCTCCGTATCGTTGGAAAAGACCTGTTGCAGGAAGAACCCAGATTACTCCTGCACTCCAATGTCGCTAATCGCTGGGAAAATATCTAGCCGAAAGTCTAAAGAAAGAGTTTAGAGAGTCACTCCTAGGAAAATATCCCAGGAAGGGTAAACTTTCGTTTGAGCCGCTAATTTTGAATAAAGAGGTGGCAGCTAACCTATAAGAATCAGCTCTGAAGAGGGACAAGTACTTTGGTGGTACGCAGAAGCTAGCAGGGTCTGCTTTAGCTGCTTTAGCTCCAGTAACTGAGTCTCTAGCATCTCTTAGAGATCCAGNTGGCCAGCAGCTGTTCCGCTTGAGGACATACGGGCAGAGACCGTCGCTAAGGCTTTCACGTCGGCATGGATCGCGGACAAAGGATGTCCGCTCACAATCACATTCGACCAGGACACTCAGTTCGAGTCTTCTCTCTTTGCTGCGCTTGCCCAAGCCTCGGGAACCACAAGGATCAGGACAACGCCTCACCTCCCGCAAGCTAACGGCATGATCGAGAGATTTCATCGCACGTTTAAATCGACGCTTATGTGCGCCCCGGCTTCTTGGCCTGACGCACTTCCACTCGTGCTTCTCGGCCTCCACAACGCCTTTAAAGAGGACCTTCAGGCTTCGCCAACGGAGATTGTTTTCGACACGCCGCTAAGGATCCCCAGCGCTTTCTTCGCGCCATGCAGCTCGCCTGTCAACCACACCTCCTTCATCGGCCGTCTTCGGTCCCTCATGGGAGCCCTGAGTGCCACGCCGGCTTCTGACCACTTTCGACGTCGTCCCGTTTTCTTCAGAGACTTGCGGACATGTACGCATGTCTCTCAACGAGTGGACACCCTCAGAAGACCGCTAGAACAGCCTTACAGCGGACCTCATCGGGTCCTTCGCCGCTTAATGGCAAGGTCTACGTAATCGAGGTCAACGGCTTGGAACGGACTGTCTCAACGGACGTCTTAAAACCGCCGTACCTGGATACATTCGACGCGCCAGCGCAGACATCAGCTCCTGCTTCGTCGTCGTCTTCTCGTCCTACGGCTGCTCCCGGACTTCCACCTACGGTGCAGATCTCGCCTTCGACAACCAGACCTGTCATCAGCTCGCCATCAATATCTTCAACCGCTGCTACTCGCTCATCTCCTGCGACCTCCAACAGCGGAAAACTTCGGCTACGTCATCGGCCGAACATCTTTCGGAGATCCTAGTTTTCCGTTCATCTCCGGCGTCCGGTCTAGAGGGGGGAGTGACTGTTGCGTCCCGCACCTGATCGGTGCTGACACCTCTCGGTCGACTCGTCAAGTTGCAGCGCTTCTCACCAGGACGGTGCTGACACCTTCCTGTACGCCGGCACCAACTTAGGCAGATATCCCTAGCAGCCGCCGGGAGTGCGCGCATCCGGTGGTGGCAACATCTGCCCGGCCACTTAGCTGGTCCAACAAGTGGCAGCACCGGATTGGCCGAAGCATGTGGCGTGATTGCGACCTGAGGTTTTGATTGGCGGATCAACGTAACGTGATCTCGGCGCGTCTGCCTCCGCGCCCCGGTAATCTAGGATTCAGCGGAAGCTGAATCGATATTGATCATTTTTGTGCGGTTAGTCAAATAACCTAGTCAACATTTTCGCTTCATCGTGATTTCAATTTTGTCTTACAACAAAATTCTGTGTCTCTTTTTTCTCGTGTGCTTGTTCGCTATTTCTTTTCGTCATTCTCTGTTCTGTGAGATAACTAGTGACAAGAAAGAAAGTTTCCACTTTTCGTCGTCCGGCGTCAGTGATTGGTCAACACAGTGGTCAGTTACTAGCCACGCGGCGCGACCTTGGGGCGGGAATCCACTTCCACTTCCACAATTATATACCTGATTTTTAACTGATTGGCCGGAGCATGTGACGCAATCGCGACCGGGTCCATAACTGGCGGATCTACTGGGCCGGTTCTCTGCGCGTCCATCCTTTTTCCGCTTCTCGATGATCTCGGATCTAGCGGAAGCTGCGTTGGATCCCAATCAATCTAGTGCGGATCGTCGAGCTTTACAGTCAATTTAGCGGCTTATCCTATTTTTCTTCTATACTGTTTCTGTCTTAATTTTCTCCGTCTTTACGTCGTGTGCAGTTCTGTATCGTATTAAGTGAAATCTGTGCTGTGAGATCACTAGTGATAAAACGCTGATATCCTTTGTCCTGTCCGACTTTCTTATTGATCATCATTGTGGTCAGTAACTAGCCCGCGGTCATTGGATTTCCTATACTCTCATTTTTAAGTTAAATATATTCTCATGTCAATTATTCACTTCCACTGGAAAATATATCTTAACAGATTATGGGCCTAATTGAAAATTAGGTATAAAAATTTGATTGTATAAATTTTGAGGTTACATTAACACGCGGCTTCATACATTGAGAAATAAAAGAAGAAAAATTAGTGTANATTCTGAATGAAGAGGTCGCAGCGAACCTAAAAAAACCAGCTCTGAAAAGGGACAAATACTTTAGTGGTACGCAGAAGCTAGCAGGGTCTGCTTTAGCTGCTTTAGCTCCAGTAACTGAGTCTCTAGCATCTCTTAGAGATCCAGACAATGTTAAAAGATTGGAGCAATTCTGCGGTAAAATTACTAGTTGAGATTCACAGATCTCAAACGTTTGCACGTAAAGCTTGGATCTTACCGGCGTTGTCAAGACAGTGGGCGACGGCACTAGAGAAAAGAGAAGCTGTTGATTTTTTGTTTACCGATAAATTAGGTGACAAGGTTAAGGAGATCAAGGCCATTGGGAAAGTCTAGGAAGAATTAAAGCCTGCTCCGCTTAAAAAGCCGTTCTTGCCCTGTAGGTCTTTAAACTCCAAGAGCTCGTCAAGTCAAAGAAAGCTAGTGTCTCAGCCAAGCGGGAAAACCTCATAAACAAGAAAACCACTGACTCCCAAATTTCCAGCAAAGCAGACATTTTATCCCAAATCGAGCAAATGTCGTCAACAGAACCAACTGCCTTAGAACTGTTAACGTCAGAATAGAATGTAAGTAGGCTGGCAGGACGCCTAAAGTATTTCTTGAAGACCTGGAAAACAATCACTGAGGACAAGATTGTTATTCAATGTATGGAAGGGTATAAAATACCTTTTAAATCGGTTCCTGTACAAACTTGTTCACCACCTGACAGGGTTTGGTCGGGTCAGGAACTGGCAGGCAAACAATTAGAGATTATCAGACTGCTTTCAATAGGCGCGATTAAGGAAGTAAAAGAGGTTCCTGCCTATTCCTTTCACCGTTCTTTTTGGTCTCTAAGTCGAATGGTCAACAGAGGTTTATTTAAAATCTGAAGGATCTGAATACGTTCATTGACGCAGAAAACTTCAAACTCAAAGACCTTAGATCCGTTTACAGCCTTTTGGAGCGTGATATTTTCATGGGCAGGGTGGATCTTAAAGATGTTTACTTTCTGATTTTCAGGTGGGGTGCTTCCTGTGAAGGTGAAAGCGCCAATGGGTTATGGAGTCAGGAGGAAAGAAGTCTTCATATAAGTAATCTTGAGCTTAAAGCGGCGCTATTAGCCTTGCTGTGTTTTGCGACGGATCTGAGGGACACTGATGTCTTACTAATGGTGGACAACACAACAACGATGGCATATATCAATAGGATGGGTGGTGTCTGTTATGCCTGGCTATATAGCTTAGCGAGTGAGCTATGCGAGGGTACGAGGCCTGCCAGTTATGGCGGCCTCGTACATCTCGTTGAAGGAAAATGTGAAGGCTGACTGATCATCAAGAATTGATAACTCAGACGCGGAGTGGGAATCAGCCGACTATGCGTTTAAAAGAATCATTAAAAGATTCGGGAGATCGATCTATTTGCTTCGCGAATTTATACCAAATGAGCAGTTTATTGCTCGTGGAAGAGAGATCTGGAAGCCTTCGTGTTTGATGCTTTTACAGTTAGTTGGTCTGATTGGATATTTTATGCCTTTCCCCCCTTTTTCATCATAACTAGAGTGATGAATCAAAAAATCAAAAAGGATAAGGCAGAAGATATTTTGGTTGTATCTGATTGGCCTCCTCAGGTTTGGTTTTTATCCTTTAAGAAACTTTCTGTGAGAAACTAGGGTTGGTTTGATGCAGATCCTAATCTTTTGGTTTCTCCGTGTAGGTCAAGGCATCATCTTTTAGCTGCGAGACTTACCCTGGTTGTCGCCAGGTTATCAGCCAAGCACTTGTCATCAAGGGCATGCCTAAGGAAACAGTAGATATATCGCTAACTTCACTAGCGGAAGCAACATTAAAAAATTACAATGGAACTTTGAAGCTCTGGTGGCATTGGAATAATCAAGTCATGAGAGATTCATATAGGAGAGTGTTTTGAAGGAGGACTGACTTGGAGAAGGGTTTCGTGTAAACAGCCGTTGCACACGAATCAGTCGATCCTAAGC
>NW_015149191.1:2579-18530 GCF_001465965.1 Polistes dominula | reverse complement strand
ATACTAAGTAAGAAGAGAAAAAGAGATAAACATATAGGATTGAGCCTGCGAGAGAATGAGACAGAATATAGCTATGTAGTTTTTCCTATTCTCGGTCTTCTCTTTAAGCTCTGCTTCGTAGTTCGCTCCTGATTGTAATGTGTGTGTTTGTGGGCGACTACATACTACGAAGCGTGGACTTATATAATCTCGATATTACGCCTGTATGTACATATATAGGAGCGATATAAGGGCAGAATAATAAACAGAGATAAGATATAACAGAGAATAGAAGAGACAGAAGAATAGAGAAAGACAGAAATAACAGAGATGTCGCGTGTAGGTGACAAAAGAAAAAGATACAAACGAAATCAACAGTCGAAATAAAGAAAGAAGATGTGTGGTCAGTCTTTGTAAGTTGTGTAAGTGAGTATGGAAGGTTTTTGAACGATATAAATGCTTTGTCTATTAAACATATTTTTTTAAAATATATCTTATCAGTAGGATTAAACTGTGTGTACGTTAACCTCGCACCTTTACACCAAACCCAATCTTACATGTGTATATATAGGATATATATAAAATAAAAATATAAAATAAAAAAAAAATATATATACTTTTTATATAAATACCTCGCACCTTTACACCAAACCCAATCTTACATGTGTATATATAGGATACATATAAAATAAAAATATAAAATAAAAAAAAAATATATATACTTTTTATATAAATATATTATATTTGTTTCTACCTACGGCTATCGCATACGGCATTCAGTACTATCGTATAGAGAGATTCTCTCACACTGTTGTTAAAAAATTTTTTTTCTTTCTAATTTTAATTAGAATGAACCCTTGAAAATTATTTTACCTTCCTAAAATTTATTGTTTTACAGGATAGTGAAAAAAATTTTTTTTAAACTTGAAAAATAAAGAAAAAAACCATTTACTTATCAACTGTGAGAGTTGCTCACATCGCGTAAGTAAAGTCAGGCACAAAAAAACCTCCATTAGGATGTTTTCGTTTTATTTCGGCTGCCTCCGTAGTTTCTAGCCGCTATYTTAAATAWATATATAGAATAGTAGATATACTAATACCTAGTATTTTACAAGTTGTGTTTACAAGTGTACCAATATTTTTAGATGATAATGACATTTACTACGTCCTCGTCCGAAATAAAATAATTTTTATATTTATTTTTAGGTATTCTCGTGGTAAAGTATCTCCACAAAATGCTTAGTCAATTTTGAAGAAAAGAACTTTTAAAATTTCGCTTCTTCTTATCTTTATTTTATGTTTTTTTAAACATAAACTTTTATCAAGTGGCGTTGTAGCGTAAATATACCGTGCTATTGCTTCTCACGTCGACGATTAGTGTTCGATTCTTTGTAGGGAAAGTTTTTGGTGGAAAATCCGTGATGAGATATCCGCAATATCCTCTTGTAAGTTTATTTCGGTATCAGAATTTGAACTTTTGTAAAAATATTTGTCCGCGTATAAAAGTATGACAAAATAGAGTGGCCAATTTATGATCAAGATATAAAAGTCTTGATCAAAAAATAAAAGCCTAAAGAATTGTAATAATAAAATAAATTCAAGAAAAAACAGGGATGAATCATATTTTCGTGTCTTACGAAAATGTGCGTATATAAAACAGAAGAGTAAAGCTACAAGAAATGTTTTTCTTTTTTTTGTCACCTTGTCATAGCGTGAGTACAAATATATGAAAAAGTGTGTGTGCGTGCGCACGTGTATGTGCTTAACCGCAGTGGTTCTTAACCGATGTTCCGCGAAATTTTATGARAGTATCAGTKTATATTATACCTAATTAGTAAATATATTGTTAAAATATGCAAAAATCAACGAGCTAAGATATAGCACTAAAATTAACGAAAATAAAATTTTAAAAAAGATTTAAAATAAAGTTTTTACAAATATTAAATTTTTAAATTAATGTTTTTTTGTTTTATTTCCTATTTTTATTATTATCTCTATTACTTTTATAATACTTAGAATTAAATGTTAAGAATATGTTGTATTATATTATTTCATATATAATGTATAATCTATATAACTTTCAATATTAATAAAAGTTAAAAGTTTACGCACATTTTTTTTAGTTTTATTATCTTAATCGTCTTAATGATTTTGGTGTTCAGCATATTTTTCTTCTAATCAGAAATGTTCAGTGACTTGAAAAAGGTTAAGAACCACTGGCATAACCGAAAACAACAAAACGATCATAACATCGAGTGTGAACTTCAAAGAAAAGAAAAGTAAGAAAAAAGATAATGAAAAAAATGACAACAGACGATTAAGGGGGTAAAGAAGAGGTAGCTAARATAAGAAATTAAAATTAAATCATATTGYGTGTATATTCCGTTTAAAATAAATTAATRTCGACATTCCGAGAGCGTGAAAATCAGACGGAAAAATTATAATTATTATAATTATATATATCTACTATATATATATATGTTAAGGAAGTGTACTTTCTTCCGTTTGAACTACTCGCGCTTTTACAAGTAAGAAAGAGTAGAAAAGACGTTACGTGTATAGATCAGATTGGATATAYAAATAAGATAGATTTAATAGACTAAGAAAATGTGTGTGAAAAGTGAGGAATAGACATAATTGTCGGTTGTTCTTTTCAGGTAATATTAAATTGTTCCTTTTTGTAAATATTGTGTATAGGAAAATAAAGTTAATGTAGTAATAAATTCTTTTCAAAGCAACACCTCGTGCTATTCTTGAACATTCTTTTTGAAACACTCCTATTTTGGTCTTATATATATACAATTTACTATTTGATATACCGGTAGCCCTCCTGTAACACAGTATCCTATAACACAGTTTCCTTTCGAAAAAAACTTTGCCTAACACTGTACTTCTTTAGCTGCGAAGAGACTTGACGTCTTAAAAATACAGTGTTGCGAAAAGAATTTTTTTTATCTCCTCAGCCTAAAAACAAAAGTCTCATACAACACGATTTCACACTACACGGAATTTTCTAGGAACCTATCTACCGTGTTATAGGAGGGTTACCTATGTATATTATATACCGTACCTTATAAATTTTTTCATTGTTGCTCAGCATTTGGTTATTTTAAAAATCGTATACTATAATTTGTAATGAAAACAGCTTTAAATACTAAATAATACTTTTAACGAAAATGAATTTTATGATTATAGCAATATTCTTMAATTAAGTAATATTAATATACACAAAAGAGCACCAAAAAATATGTAGGCCATGAAATAATAAAATACGGTATGCAATGTGTTAAGAATTTAAATAGGATTCTTNATTTGCTTATTTCAAAAATCGTATACTATAATTTGTAAGGAAAACAGCTTTAAATACTAAATAATACATTTAACGAAAATGAATTTTATGATTATAGCAATATTCTTCAATTAGGTAATATTAATATACACAAAAGAGCACCAAAATATATGTAGGCTATGAAATAATAAAATGCGGTATGCAATGTGTTAAGAATTTAAATAGGATTCTTACCTCTTTTTGTAGTAGCTCTCGTGGATTGGACCTCTAGCACACACACATTTTCAAAAACCAATAATTAAATAATACTAGTCGAGAGTAATATTAAATTTTACTAAAATATATTATCTCAAATTTGTCTATCATTAAATTTATACTTTTACATCATTGATCAATCTTGATTAAAAATTTCACAGATTTAATATAAAAGAATTACAAATCTACCAACAAATGAAATGGCACGCTTTGCTTTCTGATCTCAATTATAAACCTATGCTTGTCCCCACCAGTAAAGCCAGATCGCGGAACATTTCTACCCCTTCTCTCGAGTCTACCACGCCTCGCACACAACAAAATTTACGTGTCAGTGTGTCGGAAAATCGTAAGAAGCCGAGAAAGGCCGAGATAGCTGCGCGACAGAGAAGAAATAATACCCCTACCACGCGCCGCAAGAAATACATGGACACAAACACATTGTTTTACACATTGTTCAAATGTGTATTGTTTTTCATTAAAGTGAAAATAAGATTTTTGCTGGAACGACCGAAATGTTTTTGTAATTGTATAAATTTATATAAATTATAATTATTAAATTAATATAAAAAAAGGATGTAAAAAAATATATTAAGTTCTATTTAAAAAAAAGTGCCACTGCATCAGCGGGTGCAACGAAGCATTTTCAAAAAAAGTAAGGTCATAGAAAGTTGACATTTGTTTACCATATAACTTTTTCTTTTATGATTTTTTGCTATTGTTACTTAAAAAAAAGTTATTACCCGTCTCCGTTACAAGAATCACCTTRTATAGGACAAAAATTCGTTATATTTATTCTCTCTATTCTTTTATCACCGTAGAACGGTCTCTCTTTCAAAACCCTTTATTTATTCTGTTTGTTGTACGTATTTATCACAGTATAACCGTATTTCTTTTCAAACCTTCTAATTATTATTATGTTTATGTTATCACATTTTAGTTAAAGAAAATATATTTTGAGACAGTTGTAGTGGCGGATTTACGTAGCTTCTAAGAAATTTTCAAATCAGAAACATTAAAAATGACGACCAGTCGAATTGATCGGTCGGTATATATAGGTGTATCAAACCTATATATCAAAAAAATGGAAGCGGAAAATAAAAATAATTCATAATATTATGAAATACATGAATTTAGAAAAAGTAATAACATAATTACAAAATGTTAAATAAAATTTCCAGAACAAATCTTGCTAACAAATGATACAACCGGTCATTTTGACCAGTCGGAAGTTCTAGTGTTAATATATCAATTGTTCAATAAAAATTGTATAACCTCTTACCGAATACACTCCGCAATAATTTATCCAGGAGAAATTGATCGGAAATAGTTGAATTACTTATTTTTGTAATGTTCTTTTGTCTTTTTTATTTAAAAAAAATTAAATATTACTACTAATAATAACAATGTCCTAACAATTCACTTGATCAAACTATTTTAATCTTGTCACCATGGAAAAATAGTTTTTCGTTTAGTTCTGCAATCAAAGATCGCGAAACAAACCACTATTTGCATAGGTCATTTTAGTTAGCACCGGAACCTCTAGTAGACGATAGTAGGTACTAAACGCGATGACGGTACAATACTTTAAAAGATGGGTATAATACTATCAAAAAATACAATATTTTACGTACTATCATCCATTGATTGTCCCGATGCTAAGATGATTTTTTTATATGAAAANTAACAAATGATACAACCGGTCATTTTGACCAGTCGGAAGTTCTAGTGTTAATATATCAATTGTTCAATAAAAATTGTATAACCTCTTACCGAATACACTYCGCAATAATTTATCCAGGAGAAATTGATCGGAAATAGTTGAATTACATATTTTTGTATTATTCTTTTGTCTYTTTTATTTWAAAAAAATTWAATATTACTACTAATAATAACAATGTCCTAACAATTCACTTAATCAAACTATTATAATCTTGTCACCATGGAAAAATAGTTTTTCGTTCAGTTCTGCCATCAAAGATCGCGAAACAAACCACTATTTGCATAAGTCATTTTAGTTAGCACCGGAACCTCTAGTAGACGATAGTAGGTACTAAACGCGATGACGGTACAATACTGTAAAAGATGGGTATAATACTATCAAAAAATACAATATTTTACGTACTATCATCCATTGATTGTCCCGATGCTAAGATGATTTTTTTATATGAAAAATCGTCTTGAGATGTTCTATATATTTCCATATTCTTCGTTTAATTTATTGAATTTATTTAACTGTCTTAATGATAAGTTAGGAGTTTACCTTATTTAGCAAGTTATCCGGTCGGTAAAAGTAGATATCTGTTTCTACTTGCTCAATTACATTTCAATTAGAAAAATAAAAATTTAAATATAATAAAAATACGTATGTATTAATGTAATAACAATATAATAAAAAGTAAATTATATTGATTATTAAAAAAATATATTTTTTCAAAATGTCACGTATCTAATCATAAATTATTTAATAATGTATATTCATTATTACATTTACATTTATAAACTAATGCATATATATTTTATATTATATAATTCTGTTCATACTTTAGATTTCTCCMGGACCTATTGACATAAATTATTTTTGATAAGAAACAATKAAAACATAAAGAGAAATTTTCATGTCCTATCTTTAAACTCTTCATTATCCGACAAAATTGACAAATAGACTAATAAACAAAATGCCTAAAAAAAATATCATTAAAATATTTAATGTAAATATTGAATAAATAAGGAAGAATCTTAACACAATACGTGCGGTAGCACCACGTTAGTGTCATATGGAAATTATTAAACAAACGTCGATGGGTCGTTTCATTTAAAAGATAAACACTAATATTTATAAGTATCCAACCAAATATAAATAAATAGATAAAAATAATTCGATTAGTTGTTTTTTGCGTCTAAAAAATAAAATATATAAAAACTTGGTATTGTAGGGAAGTTAGAWAGGTAAAAAAAATCAGAATATATTTGTTTTTATTCTGTTGACCGTTTCATCTTTTTGTTTGGACTTCATCAGTAACTCAATCATCAATGTTTTGACTCTACCATGTATCTCTTAAATATATATTACATAGTTTTAACACATAAATTAGATGTAGTACCATTAAATCATGATTAATTAACAAATTCGTTTNCTGCTAGGATGTCGTATACCTCTCTTATCAGCGTGGTATCCAAACTTCTTACCACCGCTGACACTTTTACGGCATCCGATTTAACGTTGTACGCCACGAATTCCTTTTCCAACATCACGAACCATAAATTTGGTTCCTCTTTCCAAAAGGATGGAAGATTTACATTTCTAAATTCACTGGCGTTGACTTCCTTTGTGTCGGTATCGGCACGGGTCACGTTGGCTTCGCTGGTTGATTGTGCCATTGTTCTTCTTTTTATTATTTTTTCTATTTTAGTTTTTGTATTATTTTTTTTTTTTTACGCGGACGTTCCCGGGTTTCGGCACCAATTTACTGTAGAGGGTTTCTCTATAGTAAAGATAATATTAGACTGAATTTGTTTTATGATTTTTATTGTTAGGATGCGATTTGCTTTTCTTTGTTGTACACTTCTCAACGGCTACGCACAGACTGTACTCGTCTGGTGACCACACTTGCTAGCGTGGTTCCCTAGCCTTCTAGTAACTTAGATGGCGCGACCATCGGTCGTACCGCTACAAAACTGTAGAGGGTTTCTCTATAGTAAAGATAATATTAGACTGAATTTTATTTTATGATTTTTATTTAAAGGATGCGACTTGCTCTTCTTTCTTGTACACTTCTTAACGGCTACGTACAGACTGTACTAGTCTGGTGACCACTACTTGTTAGCGTGGTTCCCTAGCCTACTAGTAACTTTAGAGGGCGCGACCTTCGGTCGTACCGCTACAAAACTTGTGGGGAACTAGGTCAACGGGAAAGATTGATCTGGAGATTTATGCGATAGTCGTCAATTTAAGTAACAAAAATATATATATAAGTTTATTAACGAGATACAACTAAACTCTTGGACGCCATATATAGGACTAACTTACATTTCGACCGTTACGTTCTACTTGGGTTTAGTTAGTCTAGTACCCGCATAGGGAGGAAGAGCGCCAGTGTGCCGTATCGATACATTAGGCACGTATCGCCACAGAACTGTAGCGGTACGACCAAAGGTCGCGCCATCTAAGATTACTAGAAGGCTAGGGAACCAGGCTTACAAGAAGTAGTTACTAGTCTGTACGTAGCCGTTGAGAAGTGTACAACTAAGAAAAGCAAGTCGCATCCTTTAAATAAAAATCATAAAATAAAATTCAGTCTAATATTATCTTTACTCTAGAGAAACCCTCTACAAAACGCAAGGGATCCTGTAGGAGGGATGCGCCATGTACGTTGCTGGGGGACCGGAACTCGATTTTGCGCGCGAATGATTCAATCATTGAAATAATTATGAAATAATGAATTGCATCAAATACAGAAAAAAATGAACTATATTTAATGATAATTAAAAATTCAACGTGTTTATTTAAAGTTTTTAGATAAAAAAATTATAATACAAATATAACAATTTCAAAAAAATAGAGGGACAAGATTAATGAAATTAATGATTTTTGTCAAGCATTTTTCGAAAATGATCTGGGATATAGYCAAGCTTCTATAAAAGCAAAAAAAGCAGAAATCAACCGATTTAAAGAAAGGGCACATATTGCGAAATATGCAAGTAAAATGTGTGCCGAATTAGTCAGCATGTAGGATTTATGCAAATACGGTGAATCTCAACGAAAGAAATTAACTGAATTTTATTCTCATACATACTCAAAAAATTAATTAAATGTTCACGAGTTTGAGGTTGATAAAGTTCGTAAGCATTATTAGACGAATAAAGTTATTTTTAACTTGTTGGAAGAGAGAAAAAAGCTCTGGATAAAAATGATAAAATAAGAACATCGTGCCAATAACACAGATCGATTGAAAAATCGAAGAGGACAACTGCTAGCAGAAGAAAAAGAACATAAACTTATACAAAGAAAATAACCTACAATTGAAAGTCAGTAGCATAATTTGTTAGAAGAATATGAAACGTGCCACGGGGAAACATTCTGTTTCCTAATAAAAAAATTGATATTCATGAGGAGATAATTCGGATTTACGACGAAAATCAAAATTATATTTTAGAACGTCGTAAAGAGTTCGAATCTTATTTAGACATTAACAAAACGATTGAGATTTGTCGAAAACTATGTCATGAAGATTGCCAAGTGGACGATGACGATGAGATCCAAGACGCTGCAATGAGATTTCCAGTAGCTAATCCATTCCAAGCACTATATGATAACTCAAATTCTGAGGTTAACAATGATTTATGCTTAACAACGCTAAATAAACTTGGTGCCATTGCTAAACGGAAGGAAGATCTTATGTCTAATGAAACATATTTTGACCTTATGGAAATAGCTAAAAAAAAAAAAAACAGAAGGAACTTTTAATGCATGTCATTCATCATCTTTAGTTAGAAAACTATTCCCTCTCTATTACAAATATTTTTAGCGGGCCTTGCCGGATGCGGTAACACGTTTGTGATTAGATTATTAATGGAAATTTATAATAGATATTCTAATAACGATGAATTCTGCAACTCTTATATCACTTGCGCTTCAACTGGTAAAACGCATAAGAATGAAATTAGTATGATTGGAGCCGAATTGTTGTCTCAAATCAATTCAAGATTACAGCAAATCACAGGTAATTACAACAGGGAACAACAAGTAATTACAACAACCAGTGAAATCAATTCGTACAGCGATACAAAATTTCGTTGAGATAAACGATCAACTAAAGGACTTATATGCCTTGATCAAATGTGATTAATTCAAAATGGATACAACCTTTAAATTTTTTAATCATTTTTTCAAATCAGTCGTAGAAGAAGTTCTTTTCAATTACAATGAATTGACAACAAACTCAATTAAAATTGACGTGATACTGAATTCGCTAGCTTTATGTTCGATCTCATCAGATCCCAACGATGTTAGAGCACTAACTTCTTCTCACTTTTTAGTTAGAAGACCACGAATCGATTATCATCCTAGATACTTATTACCAAAGTGCGGCAAGAAATTTGGCCAAAATGGCGTATCGAATATCTTCGCGAGCTACAAGAACACCAGAAATAGGTCGATTTTAAAGTCAACATTGAAATGGAAGAGGTTGTCACTTTTATTGATAAAAATGAATCTTGTATTAAAAGGCAGCTGGGACGAATCGTGAATATTCGCCCTGGAGAAGATAACATAGTTCGGTCACGGTCACGTGAATTGTGGTCGTGCGGGATAAAATTTTTGAACAGGTGAACTTTAAATATTGTATAGAAATGCGTAGATTTGTACATTCTCTGTTACGCATTCACATTTCTTGTTACTTTCCACAAATTTTCTCAAAATTTGCATTGCAGAAACATACCCTTCATTGACATAGCCTATATTGAATGCTGGGAAGTGCACGTCTTGTGCATTTTTTTGAATGTTTGCATTATAGCGGCTTATATTTAAAGATGACAAATTGTAGCGAGCGCGCGCGAAACGTATATTAAATTAAAATATATTTTTTATTATAAGTATAGAATATTCTTATTTATTTAATGTCGTTTATCTTAAGTTCATAAAAAGTCAGAGATTGCAATCTTGAAAAGTCCACATCTTTTTAACTTTTTGTTTAAATTTTGCGTTATTGTTTTCCATATATAAAGTAAAAAAATTGAAACAAAGTTTATATTACATTAAAAAACACTTTTTCTTTACGTGTGGAAAAAGCGTTTCATACTTGTCGTCCCTAAAACAGCTAATAAGGATGCTTCCGATACAGTGCTCGACAAGCAGCTAATGAGAAGGCTTTACGCGTATCAGCGGACAAGCAGCTAATAGGAGCGTTTCCTACTATCGAGTATTTTTGCTGCATGTGCTCTCATTTTTCGAAACACGCCTCGTACAAAAGCAAGTATTATTCTCTACGCATATTATAATAATTTTGCTAAATATTAATAAGCTGTATTTTTCGGTATATTCCGTCCTGCATTATTTTCGTAGTGATATCAGGATCCCAATACATTGCATTACCGTGATGCTAATAGAAGGCCTGATGTTTATATAGAAACATATTTTTTATTTACATGTAAAGTACCTTGAGTTTATTCGGTATGTAATGCAGAAAAGTGCAAATCTTTGTCGTTTTTTTAATAATTTTGTTTTGCAATACTTTGTATTTTTGTATTTAGAGTGAATATATTTACCGACGCTAATATTAAACAATAAAAAAACATTAATAATTGAAATAACTTTATTGACCAGTACCTCAAAAAACGAAAAGATTTATACACTCTTTGCTACGCATTTAATTCTCTTGTTAAATACTTTTATTTTCACTAAACTTGCAGTATAGAAACATAACCTAAAAGACCGCTAGCACTAAAATCTCTTAGATTTATATACAATACTTCTTCCTACGCATTCGCTTTTATCGTTTGATACTCTTATGATTACAGATCTTKCTTTGATACCTGCATATATTAGCCGCAGACATTTAATACTAGTAGAATAATAAACTTTTAGCCATGTATTTACATTTCTTGCCATATTCTTTGA
This sequence comes from Polistes dominula, assembly GCF_001465965.1. The sequence goes on along the minus strand of NW_015149191.1, from coordinate 7,392 downwards.
TATCCACAAACCTTGCATCTCTGAAATATAATCTGATATTCTGGTAGCAATGTGTGCTCAAGTTTTTACATTTTCTGTTGTGTATTTCCATTTCTTGTTACTCTCATTTCCACAAAATTTGCATTGCAGAAACATAACCTTTATTGACTGCTACCATAAAAACATTTTAGATTCGTAAGCTATTTGCTATGCATTCACTTTTCTTGTTAGACTTYTTGCCTTTATCAATAGGAAAGTTTTGCAGTTCAACAAAAAGATGGTAATCGCTTTGTGTAAGGTCTGGTCTTTATAGTGGATGCATCAAAACTTTCTAACYAACATCCTGGAGCTTCTGGGGAGTCACTATAGACATGTGTGACCTGGCGTTTTCTKATGGAACACAACACCTTTTCTGTTGGCCAATTCAGGCCTTTTCTAGTCAATCGCTAGCTTCAAACGGTCCAGTTGTTGACATTTGACATCCAAATTAATTGTTTGGCCATATTTAAGCTACTTTTAATAAATGATTCCTTTYCAGTCCCGCCAAATGCACAGTAGAATCTTCCTGGAGGTTAGTCCTGGTTTAACCACCGCTTGAGCTGCTTCCTCGCGCTNGCCGCAGACATTTAATACTAGTAGAATAATAAACTTTTAGCCATGTATTTACATTTCTTGCCATATTCTTTGATATCCACAAACCTTGCATCTCTAAAATATAATCTGATATTCTGGTAGCAATATGTGCTTAAGTTTTTACATTTTCTGTTGTGCATTTTCATTTCTTGTTACTCTCATTTCCACAAAATTTGCATTGTAGAAAAATAATTTTTATTTACTGCTACCATAAAAACATTTTAAATTTATAAGCTTTTAGCTATGCTTTATCTTTTCTTGTCTAACACTGGGACTTTGATCTTGGGAATACCCAGACTTTTTTAAAAGCGAACATCTAAGATTCAAAAAATGTGTATACACGTCGGACACACTTAACTGGTTAACAACTCGACTAGAAGGCGCATTTAGCTGGTAAAGCGCGGCTAATTAAAATTATAAAAAGTATACTTTCTTTATATCTCCCCCCTTGTAGGTCTAGTGTGGACAGGAGTACTACTGGCCTGTCTTTGTAGTGTTTAGTCTGTTCTCTGTCGAACGTATCAACTACCCTCTTGATCGCGCCCATTGTCAACTATCCCTTTCTAAAGCTGTATTGTCTGTCGTTAGGTCCTCTATCTGCCTGTACGGCCTGTTGGATTTAAGTATTTCGAAGAGCTTGCCAAGAGTATTCAGTAAGCTCAACGGTCTATAAAAAGGCGGCGCTTTAGGGTCCTCTCACTAAAAGTCTTCTCATTCAAGCACGTGTTGTTCAGGTTGAGAAGGATCCCCGGGCTTAGTTTTGCAACCGTTCCGAAGACTTCTACCGAAATGGTGTCTGGTCCCGCCGCGAGCTGAGTCACCGTTGCTGTGAGCTCAACAGGGGAGAATTCTGGAATCTTGTCTTCGTCGGCTCAAGTCTTTTCCTAGGACTGTTGCGGGCAGGACACAGGTCTGACAACTAGGGTCGTCGTGTTCTCCGTGACCGTGATCACCGGGACCCTGTTTGTGGACACCCTATTCTTACTGGTAGCTACGACTACGACCTCTAGACTGTCTCCTTGGGTCCTTGTCCTCTTGCCAGTCCTGGGCTGCTTAATCACCTTTCCAGTCTCTTCCTTTGTGTTTTGAAGCTCACGTATGTAGGTCTTAAGGTGTCTCATGCCTTCAGTGTCATTTTTTGAGATCACCTTCAGGAAGCTGGCAACCTCTTTCATTTTGGCGATTTCTCATAGCATACTCTGCGTCACTGGATCTATCTTAGCGAGTAGTTCAGGCATCGCTTCCATCCTATTTCCAGTAGCGGCAGTCCTTGTTGTTTCTTTGGGTCTCACCTCCAGATCACTACAGCTGCTAGTGATGCTTTGGTAACTGGAGGAACTCTCCGTCCTGCTGCGTTGTTGCATCGTATTCATAATATTTGATTGTTTTGTAAAATTAGCCATATTTGTTTTTTGTTATGATTAAGACGGTTCGCCCTTCATGGGAGCCACACCGCAGTGTGGCTGCTATCTCCGTCTCAGATAAGCCCTAGTCATGAATACCGAAGTCTAGAAGCGATTTAACAGGTACTCAGCCCTATCGACACTGAATGACTCTAATGAAAAGGTTACGAGATAGACCTGCGCCATATTTAACCTTTTCGCTTCAGGAGTCCAGTCCGCCAAATTGTCGTTACCGTACGAAAGCAAGCGCCAGAAATGTGTGCCCTGCGCGTGGTTTTTGTTACGTTCCGAATACTTTTTTAAAAAACAAATACTTTTTTTATTTTTTTAAGTGAAAACTTCTTTAGAATGGGAGTGATCTGAAAAGTAAATAAACGGAAACGCAGCTATGAATCAGCTGCTATACTAAATAATGAGAGAAAAAGTGACAAACATATAGGATTGAGCCTGCGAGAGAATCAGACGGAATATAGCTATACAGTTTTTCCTATTCTCAGTGTCCTCCTTATGGTATGCTTCGTAGTTATCGCTCCTGTTTGTATATGTGTGTGTTTGTGTGCGACTGCATACTACAAAGCGTGGACACGTATGTTTTCGATACTCGAAATGTTTGTAGGTAGGAGCGATAGAAGGGTAAAAGAATTGTGGCGTCTCGCACCAGCGCAGTGTCGACACCTCTCGGCCAACAGCGCGCAGCTGTAGCAGCGCGCGCAAGAAATGTGCTGACATCTCTCGGCCGACAGCACTAACTTACGCAAGCACCTCGTATCGCGGTTCTGCAGGAGCATCCGATTGGCCTGACCACGCCTTTTTGACTGGCCAGAGCGGAAGAGTGACCACTGCGACCGTTGCTCTCCCCACTTCCGGATGCCTGGATCGCCGTGGCGGTACACACGCAGGAAAAACCACATCACTTCTACCTCGTCCGTCGCACCGTCCGGTCGCACTCTTCTCATCGCGCGCTTGTGTATCAACATTATCTTCTGTACGTGACCACGTGGCACACCACGCCGATAAATAAAATATCGTCCCACGGGATCAAAATACAATCGGAAATTTCTTTCCTCCACACGGAGTCTCGTTGGCCCATTCCTTTCTCCGCGGCCCGTTCCTCGCGTTGGTGTGAACGCACCCTAACGCGCCTAGTAACTTAGGGAAAGAAATTCCCAAAGAATAAACAGAGATAAGCACGAAGGTATGCGATAAAAGTATAAGGTCCAAACGAACCGACGGTCGAAATAAAGAAAGAAGGTGCGTGGTCTGTCTTTGTAAGTTGTATAAGTGTGTAAGTCTGTGTAAGTCTGGAAAGTATATATATATACGTGTCACTTCTTTTCTATTCTTCTATTCTATTTTCTATGTTTTTTTTTCTATTTCTATTTTCAATTTCTTTTTAAAAATGTTTCTATTTTATTGAAAAATTAATATTAAATTATTTATTTTGCAAATATTATCATTTATAATTATGAAATGTATAGAATATAATAATTGTATTGTCTGCAATATTTTACAAAAACAAAAATGATTACAAGATACATTAAAGAAAAAGAATTAGACAAAACCCTGTAGAATATTTTTCTTATAAATATCCAAAGACATGATTTTTAATTATAATGTTTGCGTATTTAGGAAAATAATACTAATTTTTCAATAAAAAAGAAAAGCTTTTAAATAGAAGAAACTGGACACGTGACACAAACAAATAGTATTTGCTATTATATTTTAATAAAAATACAATATTATAACTTATTTTAAATGTATAGAAAAAAATAAAGAAAAGAAAAAAAATTTTTTTTTTTAATTAAATAAATTATTAAAAAAACAACGTAATATAATAATAGATTTAAAAATGGTTGTATTTCAAAACTCGATAAAACGAAAAAAATTCGACAATTGTCCCCTTCTTTAACAGCATCTACAGGTATTAATTGCCACACAGAAAGAAATACTTGTGTGTACTAACCCATGATAAAGATTTCTCAAATTTAATGAAAGGGTGAAAAGAGTGAAAGAAAAAATTCATCTACCTGAGTTTAAAAAAAAAAAACATGTGTGTAGATCACACGTGTTAGAAGTGAAACCTTTAAAAATCTAAGTTTCGAGACAATGAGACTAATGCACAGTTTCAAGAGTAAGATAATTGTAGGATTTATTTATTATAATATTATTACCATAGATAATAAAGGTATTGTCTCTGGGTGAAATAGCTGATAAAAAGTACATTTTTTCAATTCAAGCAATAAAAATGGAATGTTAAATTCGATAGTTACAAATGGACACAAAAATCGTAGGATGTTTATCAAAAGAAATATAATTCGTCGGAAACAAAATAAATATAAATAATCCTTTTTTTGAAACTCAGGAATAAAATTTTTTTGGTTAGTATGGTTTTCAATTTCCCGTTTTCATCTACATTTTTGCGCTGCTAATAAACATTTTAGGAATGACGAAATAAAGACATTACGAAAAACATATGGAAAATAATGCTGGACTGAACGAAGGTTCTGGTAAAATGCAATGAGAGAAAAAGAGCTACAGCTGATCTCCAGGAGCTCCTCTCAAAAAAGACGTTTTGCGGTGACCACTATATTTCGGAAATGGATCATCTTAAATTAAAAAACCAAACAGATTTCGTTATAATAATGTTAGATCTAGTAATTAATCGAAGAAATAAGCAAAATAAAATTTTTTGACAAAATGGCGGTTTCTCAAAAAAAAAAACCGATTCTTCACCGAAATTTCGGCCTTAAATTGTTTATAAAAAAAAAAATATCTATCGGAGAGAAAAAATCTTTGAT